>JAOBYK011144195.1:0-22781 GCA_025434845.1 Phenganax subtilis | reverse complement strand
CGCTGATGTTCTCTTCACATATCGAACATTCTTCACTAATTAACATATCTCAAGAGTAGAATTGCATTGCAAGTTGCGAGAAAAATTGCACCGTGTAACAAGGCCTTTAGGGACCTCGTCAACGTATTCGCTTAAAGGGTTTGTTCGCTTAATAGGGACTATACTAGAAACTCCCCTCAGAAGGAGAGTGCTGTCGTGAACCTGGAGGAGAATTAAGAAGAAAAAACCCTTATTAAACTGCTTTTATGCGAAGAATCTGAGTAACAATCTAATGCATCACTGTTCGAATTCCGTGGTTGTTGCGAAAAACTGAGACACAGGATTTTCATTTTGCAACAGACAGTATATTAAATGTCCAACAAAACAGTATACTAAATTGCTAACATCTCAAAACACAATGATTTGATGCAACTATATATCTTGTATGAAAGCCAAATTGCTTATATGAATGCATCGAGATGTTTTATTAAGTTTTTTGAAGTCTCTTGATTCCAGTGCATCTTCAAGTAAGTGAAAGTAAAAAAGATAGTCAAATGTCAGCAGTTAGCGCATGTCAACTAATCAACTAGTTTACAGTGGTATATTCAATGCCAGCATTTGAAATATCCGATAAACTATTCGTCATTTCTTCTTCATCCTCTTTTTCCTGTTTTTCAGTGAACATTTCATCAAATTGGACAAAATCACATTTCCATCATAGGGAGTCGAGGAGTGATACTCGTAAATAAATGGAGATTTGTGGTATTCATTCACTTCCCTTGTTATTAAAAGACAACAATATATACCGTCGATAGAATTTCTAAATATTATAACTTTCATATAGTTATAGTTATGTGAAGTATTCCATTATGGAAATTTGAGTGCATTTAGAAATTCTATCGACGGTCTTTCAATAACAAGGTAATTGAACGAATACTAAAAATTTGCATTCATTGACAAGTGTCTCTCCTCGATTTGATCACCTTCCAGTGCCAAATTAAAAGTAGTTGCTCGCTGAGTAGCTGTTTTCGCTATACATTTACCGCAATGGTCATTTCACATTATTTTCCAGTCATTTGTTTTGATTTGAAGCCATGACAGGCTGTGCCTCAATGGGCATTTGATTGAAAGCCAGAACAGGGGGTGCGCATATCTTATATGAATATTTGTTTATATTTTCATGTGCAATGTTCTTAATTTTAGGCAGCTCATCAATAGATAAAAATGTTTTCCTCATATTTACTTGGGGCAACTCATGCACAATTAACGGATTCTAAACACGTTCTATCTCCAAGAAACAAAACATCGTGGATCGTTGCCTTTGTCCAATATACCAATGACGTGTGTCGGGCTATAATAAACGCCGATAAACTCATGAAAGCACGTTGTATTCCTCGAGATTGCAGGCTGAAATATCCGTCCCATTGGTTAAAATTAGCTAAAATGAGTTCAGACATAATAACCTATCGATCTTGATAGTCTGATAGTCTTCAATATACCTTCAACATATTCTTTTCCTCAAAGTCAGCTCTACGTAGTACTCGTATTTAATACAATCTTTTGTATGCTTTTTTAAAGATGTACACGTCGTGACTGTTCCACTCAAGATCATTGCTCAATTAAAAGCTACAGACTTTATGGCCATTGACTCTTTCTAGTTCTGGGCTCACAACCATAGTTCTTGGAGTAAAATTATCGTTGTACACAAAGTTGATCACCATCTCTTTGCTTTCAGTGGGGAGTTACTGACATAAAAAAACGAGGATGGATCTTCTTGCGGCAAAATCCATTTGTAAATATATTTAAAAGATACTGGGCTCATTGTTTGGGGAAAAGCGCAGGAAGAGAGAAAAACATCCGAAAAATTACGAATGCTTCGACCTGTTTATTACTTTTCCTAATATACATACTACCCCTTACCAAAAGAGAGCCCTTTCATGTTATTCTTAGCAGTCAATTTATGCCATATCGTGCAATATTGAATACTGCATATTGGACCTTGTAACAAATCAACGTTGAAAATCGATAGTGCGTTATTGATAGAGCTAGAAAACATTTTCCTTGTTTTCACAGAGCTATTGATGGTTCTCACGTATTCTCTCGGCGGTGGACAAAATCCCTTTAAACAGAGAAATTCCAGAGATTTTTTGCTTTAGTCAACATAGAACCTTTGAAGTGGGCACCAGCATACGTCACATGAAAACCATCCACAAAAACATATAGAAAAGTTTAGACCTAAAGTTGCATGAATTACAACACAAGTACGCGACATGAGAGTGTCCCTATAAATTTGCTGCGTGAGCAGGCGTCGTGAGTACTCTTCCCTGAGTACTGAGTTTATTTAGTAATTTAGCATAAATTAATTGTGATGTGATGTGTTTCCTAGCCCCGAAAATACGTTGGAATTCAGAAAACGAGCTTTTGTCGATAGTCTTCAAGTAAGTCAGCATCGTGGAAAACAAGGAGTCTCTTAAAACACGATGTTTTACGATGAACACGCCTTTTCGACGACATTCCGCATTTTCCACCATGAGAGGGGGGGCATGGTGGAAAAGCCCCCCCCCCCCCGCATGGTGAAAAATGCGGAATCTTGCTAAAATGGCGTGTTTATCGTAAAACATTGTTTTTTAAGACACTCCACCCTCCGCATTCTCCGTCATGTGAAGTAAGTCTGCATCTGCTTTGAGCAACGTGGAGTAAGTCCAGAGCTTTCAGTACAAGAACTATTAATCAGAAATTTATACCCCACCGAGACATGACAATATTGGATACATGACAATGTTACTGTACACGAAAGTCAATTACAGATTCTTGGAGTATCGGGACATTGTTGTTGGGTTGGGATCGACGAAAAATATTCGAGATTACTAATACAGTACGGTAGTTTAGCATAAATTTTTAATTGCTGCATCAGCACGTACGACATGTAGTTTTCCCTGAGCGCGGAAATATACATTGCAGCATGAGCTTCCTGTGTGGACACGCGTGATTGCACAGCAAATATAAGACACGTGCATTTTCCAAGCTGTTCAGTGTCTGCAACATTCGAAGGCGTGTGTAATATTCAGTTAACGTCCATCCCACCTCATTTAAATAATATTGCTCTTACTGCTACGAGTCCAAACGTCGTATTCACTGACGGATATATCGAAAGTTTGCTTCACTATAAAACATCGGAAGTGAAATAGTATGGCGCGAAAATTGAGGTGGTTCCAAAGAAGACGCTTTATACGTTTAAAACCGAACGAAAAGTGGCAGCCGAGTTTAGCCACTTTTAGAGTGCCTAAACTCGGCTGCACGCTTGTTGGTTGGGGCCGCAACACTGGCACGACGCTAACGGCTTCTGTACTCGCCAACAAACTCGGTATTTCGTGGAATACAAAGTCGGGTCTGCACCTGTTCATTGTGTGTAACGTTCGAAGGCGTGTGCAATACGATGTTAGAATAAAATCGCTTTTATTGCTACGAGTGTTAACGTCGTAGCTATACATTGACAAAGTGGCATATGCATCGAAAGTTTGTATCACTACAAAACTTCGGAGGCGACATCACTGACATTAAAAAAAGCTAGGTGAGTGATCTTGGTGCATAATTCGTAATTCATAATTCATTACTAAATGTGTTTTAATTAAACATACACGCTAGGCTGAGTTTTTGCGAAAAGCACTGAAAGAGAGAAACAAATTTGAGATATCACAAGCGTTTCAAATCGTTTTTTGTTTCACCATGTGTGTCCGTACCAACGAAAGACCTTCCATATCAATCTTGGCATTCTATTTCATGTCATATCGCGAAACACTGAATATTACATACTGCACTTTTGTAGTATATCTTGTAGCAAATCATCTTTGAAAATCGATTGTACACTATTCAAAAAATTATAACAAATTATCCTCGTTTTCACAGAACGCATAGAAAAGTTTAGGCCTCATAAAATCTGACACAAGTACGCGATATGAGTGTTCCTAAACGATATAGAGTTTCTTTGGCTTGATTAAATTGGAATAAAAATTTTGGGCCTGAATAAAAAAGTTTGGGCCTGAAAAAATCTGACACAAGTACGCGATATGAGTGTTCCCAAACGATATCGAGTTTCTTTGGCTGGATTAAACTGGAATAAAAATATATAAAGATTATTTATAATTGTTTAAAAAGTTTACTAGAGTTTTGCACGTGCAAAGTCCAGTTCTACAGTGTGTATGATCATGAAGTATGATTCTGTCACTTTTGAAAATGTCATCATTTAGGGCCTGTTTACATGGAGGCGAGTTACTCGGCTAACCGAGAAACTCGCTTTCCCGGAACGAGCAAGCACAGTGTTTACATGTGACCGAGTAACCCGGCATATACTCCCATCTGAATCCAATATAGGGTACGGCGCTTCTACTTTGAAGGAAAATAATAAAAGGATGCGGAACTGGCCAGAATGCTCCTGGCCTAGCCGGCTTTGCCGTTGAAAAGTGTTTACATGGACCAACCGAGTAACTCGCCTAGCCGAGATTTCGGCAGAAAAAGCCGGGATCTCGGCAAGGCTAGTTACTCAGTTGCCCCATGAAAACAGGCCCTTAACATATGCCCTTAACCTTTCTTCTAAAGGTAGCGTTTGGTGGAGGAGTAAATGAAACGGCTCTGATGAATATGGTCGGTAAAAATTGTAAATCTCCACCACTGTGAACTAAAATTTCGTTTATGCGCAAAGAAAACAGCTGATTATCGGGCGAACTTTTCCTAAAACAAAATTAATTGCATCTCATCGCCATTGCTTTTTTGTTGAAAGTTCTAACCCAGAAGCCGTGGGAACCAAAGTGCACAGTGTTGAGGGGGGAAACGGGGGCTTGTTTTGTCCATTTAGCGTTTTGTCGCAAGACTACATATATTGATTGTCGGTAATAGAACAATGTAAAATGTATTATTTGGTACTTAAGTTTCGAGAAGATTGAATGGTTTTCCACAGCTAAGGACCAAATCTCGTAATTCCTTGTCTTGTGCCCAGTCCACATCACTTCCAAATATCAACGCCTGTCAAACATTTACAATCGATTTACAGGCTATCATATAAGAAGATCCAAGGTGATCTGAAGCTGAGGATTTTCGGGGCAAACACGAAATAAAATAGTTTTGCAATTCTCCTCTTCGCACCATTTTCACATATTTTACACAAAATATTATAATCAAACTCTACTTTGAAAATAATAGAAACAAAATCTCCATTCTTGAAAGTTTTTTTATGCTTTGAAAAAACTCGTAAGACTAAGACAACTTCTTTCCTAGTTTCTACAGCGCAGAAAAAGACTAGAACCTAATTTATGCATATATTTCAAACTAACTTGATGCATTTTAAATTAGGTTGATGTTTTCCAAGTACAGTTAAACTGCGTCTCTCATGAGGAAACAATATAGTACAAGAATTTAAGTAATTGTAATGCATTTTAAAACAATTTCCAGCGAGGAAAATTTAATATTTTTCAAGTCCTACCGTGCGATTTCTAAGTGGTCTAATAAACTTTACCTTGAACTTGAATGTAGCGATGCAGTTTTGGAAAAGCAACGTAAATCAAAAGTTTTTATGTTAGAGTATTTTATGTTTCCTTCGTTGCCATGAGCATCTAACGGCAGAATAACTTTTTGTACTCATGGGAGACGCAAGGCTGTTAGTGATCAACCTAGTTTGCAATGTGTCTCAAATTTATTTGAAATTCATATATAAAGTATAGGTTCCTCCGTCTTGTTGGAGGCATATTGTACATTTTCTGAGTCACGTTTAGTTTTCGAGATGGTTTACTTAAATAAACTATGGCAACAAATTCAGGGCATTACGATATACAAAGGACTAAATAATTTTATGACGGTTACCAAGGTGAAAATTCCGATGCTATAGCGGTCTTTAAAGCATGTTTCTACTAACGTGGGATTTTCGGTGCGGACAATAAATCTAGCAACGTGATTGGTTCGCTTCGCGAAGAAATATTTCGCTAGCCAATCAGCCTGGTAGACTTATTATCTGCACAGAAAATTCCGGATAGTGGAAAACAGGCCTAATTGAAAAAAAAGTAAATCCCAGAGAGGTAATGCCACAAATCAACTGATATTCAGATCATGAACTTTTAAGAGTGTACATAACAACAGTGTTTAAAAGTCATCTTAGTAATTATGCACACGATTTAGCTGGTATCGACGTTTAGTTTTTAATCTTCATTTAGATCGTTTAGATCTTCTTCTTAAATAAATATGAAGTTTTCCCGCCAATTTTCCCGCCTGTTTTAGCTTCGCAAAGTATCGCATGGGCAGTGGCGTAGCCAGGACCTAACTTTTGGGGGGGGGGGTGAATACATTTTAGAATGGTCAGATGGCATGCTCACTCCGGAAAATTTTCAGTTTTCAAAGTGAGATGCCCCCCCCCCAACACATTTCTAGCTGGTTTTCAACGTTTTAAAAATGTGGTTCTCAGATGATTGGGGGGAAGGTCCCTCTTGCCCCCCCCCCCTTGGCTATGCTCCTGCGCGTGGGTTGCGCGAACACTTATAAAAGAATGCATGCTCAATAAACGATGACGTACGATGAGATACGACGATAAGTATCATGCTAACGCGGCACAATCATAATGTTTTGATTGGATACTTTAAATTAGAGGTATAATATACTAAACTATCCCCAAAACTCGGCAAAATAACTTGCTTCACCTGGTTTGGTGTTCCACAAGTTCTCTCATTTAGCTAATGTAACTTTAAGTTAACACAAATTTTCTTACCATGACCCCTGAATATGGATTGGATTATGACAAATATGTACAATCCCTGACCTGTATAGCCACTATGGGACCCTTTCTTCAGCGCGATGTGCCTAAGGTGATTTTTTTTGGGGGGGGCAAGTCCCCCAAGAAAGGAGACATACTCTCCCGAAAAAATTCTGAATTTCTATGGTGTGAAAAACAACGCTTCCCGCATCTATGAGACAAGCTTTCGGTTGGGAATGGCTAAGATCTCTCACCTTATGAAAACGACTTAACACCTTTTTTTCACATATCCCTACGAAAATGAGCTCATACGAGAACAATTTTTAGTCCATTGAGAAAGGAGTTATTTATTTGGACGACAAAATTCGTTGCCTATGCTGCTTATTGTCATTACTACATAATGACCACACTTTAGCCGAAACGCAGAAATACATCCATGCAATTCTTCTCCTTTGTGTTGCATACATATGCCATGATTTGAACTTACTATTGGTTTGAAATTAAATTTAAAATGGTTTAAAATTTTCAACCAGTTTAACTTTTTTAAAACTGGTTTGTTTTTTCAAACTAGTTGTTTTTTTTTTGTAAACTGATTTTGGTTTGAAATTAATTCTAAACTGGTTTTAAAATTTTTAACCAGTTTAATTTTTTTAAAACTGCACGGTTTATTTTTTCAAAATAGTTTTATTTGTAAACCTTTTCAAAACTGCATGGTTTATTTTTCAAAATAGTTTTTTTTTGTAAACCGATGTCGAGTTTAAACCAGTTTGTTTATTTTAAACTGGTTTACTTTTTAAACATTGTTTTGAAATTTGATTTTTATTTGAAAAAGTCGAATTACTTTGGAGGTTAGAGTTAGGGTTGGGTGAGATTGTAATCAAGCATGAAGGAGCTTGGCTGATAATTATGTGTGGTACTAAGTGAAGACAAGAATGTGTGGAGTGTTGCATTTTTACTTGTGATGCAACCGAAAGAGAAGGGAATCACAGCAGTAACAATGGAAGGTCCAATTTGTGTTACAATAGTCTCGTTCAGGTATAGTTTCATTTGTTTCGAATTATCGCGTGGTCCTTCGCCGTGCTGACAGTTTTTAGACTATTGCTGTATGGACTTCTGTTCGCCTGACTTGATCTGTGAATATTTAACTTGATCATAGAATTTATCATGAATCGGAAGTGTTCTTAGAGATACAGTTGTTTTTTGTTGAGAGCTTTTTAAAAAGCCTCTTTAGTGATACAAAGTTCGGCATCTTAGGAACAGGCTTCGGCCATATTTGATTTTTAAAGTTTATTTTTACTTTGCTTAATGTGCATGCATTGCATGCGTGTAAGTATGCATTTTAGAAATGCATAAATAAAAAGTAAATACAAGCAATCATATGTTTGATAGACTAGTGGTATCGGAGAGGTCTGCCGCCTAAGGGGTCTCTGGTTCGAATCCTGGTATGCAACAGACGAATTTAAGAAATGTTGATTAAGTTCAAAGAGAGACAGGCATGCAGGCAGGCAGGCAGGCAAGGAAGATTGAAGATTGAAGGTAAAGGGGGAGAAAAGATGGGAGAATGCGGGAGAGTTGAAAAGGTGAGGTGGTGGCATTTTGAATTTTTTGTCTTTCTTATACGCCAAAAAAAAACGATTTTAAATATAGCTGGTTTGAAAACTTTTAACTGGTTTGAAATTTTCAATCCAATAGTACATTCAAACCATAACACATACACATATATATCACTTGTTTGAATGTTTGCATGGTGATTATAAGTATTCTAATACATAGTTTTGTGGAAACACCACGTAATTTTAATTATGCAAAGCTTTCGGTCCGTAAGCCCAGACCGTCATCTGCTTTACACTGATGACGGTCTGGGCTTACGGACCGAAAGCTTTGCATATTTAAAATTACGTGGTGTTTCCACAAAACTGTACACATATATATCGTTCCGAAATTGTGTCTGTAGTACATTACCTGGCAAATATTTCTTGCTACTGTAATCATATTTTGCCTTTCCAAGATTTGCTTTCGTAAACTATAGAAAAAGACAACAATTTATGCAACTTGTTGTACAAATTGTTATCATTGTTCCCATGCAAAATATATCACTTTTAAACTCCAGCTCGAACTCAAGAATCAAGTGAATCCCTTTTTACGCCACTTCCAAAAAGGATGGTCACTGGGTACTGCATTTCCTCGGGTTAAGCACCCCGGGTCGCTTATTACTTTTGAGAGGAGTGCTTGTTCGACGGGGGCGCTAACTAAAGCCCGTTCTCCACAAAGCGAATTTGTTCGCGCGAAGAAGAAATCTGGCAACGTGATTGGCTTGTTTTCGACTTTTTCGCGGCAAATTATTTTGCTAGCGAATCACGTTGCTGCATTTATTTTTCGCTCGAAAAAGTTCGCGTAGTGGAGAACGAGCTTAATAAATTTAAAATCATGTATCTAACGAGAACAACACGGGTATCTAACGATATCAAGTTTTAGCAGCTAGAAATTTCTCAGACTTGCAGTAACGGCACGCGGGAACTTAAATAACAGAGAGGTTAAGATTTCATATAGTTTCTTGTAACGTGTACGGGTATCTTGATTTTTCCTCTTGATTTTCCGCCATGCCGTGCGTCTACCGAAGCTTAACCTCTACATTCTTTTGTACGAAACTTTATTCTGTAACATCGAAATGAAATGTAAAAATAAGCACAGAGACTGAGTTTGCAAAGTATTGAGACGAAAATAACACTACCCGCACTCGTTACACAAGACAGGGGTATCTTAAGCTCTCTAGTAAATACATAGCAGAATAGGTTAATTACATAACTGAAATATCCTCTGCAATCCTATTCTATATCAGTCAATTCATTACCTTTTCGATCAGAATCTAAAGGCCGCTTTCCTCTTCTACCGTATCTTAGCGTACTGTTTCGTTTCTCTTTAGTCTAAGGTCATTAGCTATGCTCTTGTGCTGACGAAACAAAGTAACGTCCAGATCTGGATAGAAGTCCAGATCTGGTGGAAAGAAACTAACAGGCATATGAACAAACATGTGAATGACTTTCCATTAAAATCGAAAGTTTGTTCTAGAAACTGCGTTTTATTTTAAATTAGTGTGTATAGAAATGAGTGGGTGTATTTTTAAGAGGAAGGGGGCACTTATTGAAGAATCAAAGTCTATATTGGGAGGAGGCGCTTATTGAAAAATAAAGGTCAATAGGCGCTTATTCGAGGGAAACACTTGTTCGAGTCTGAGCACTTAGTCAAGGAAACTGGTATTCTAAATTCGCTTCCAATACGAAACTTGTTCTTATTGGAGATTTTAGAGCACCAATGCAATTAGAACAAGCACAAAATGTACTGAATAAACTGCATGTAATACCTTGCTTCTGCTTTGCTTTCCTCGTCGCTTTTGCTGGTGCTTTTCTTCTCTTGCATCGCCTTGAATTCAACGGAGACAACATCAAATTGATGTGACTGAATTATTGAAAGCAAGAACGCAGCTGGCCTGACGTGCATAAAGCAGAGATATTCAGGGTGTGTCAAAAAAGTGAGCCTTTTCAAATCGAAATTGGCTATTCATTCATGCAATAAATCTCATTAGGAATTCACACAAGTACAATCATGACTATTCCAAATGTTAGTACTTAAGATATTGACAATTTCGTCGGTCCTTTTTCTCCTCCTGCCGTATGAGATAAAGTGGGATCTAGACAAAAGCTAGTATTTGAGTCAGTGAAGCAAAATGACGTTTATGAGTGACGGAGTGTAATTCACTCAACACCATGCGTCAGGGGTAAGTTGTTCAAAAGCTGGTTAATCCTAGGTTAGCGAAAGTTTTAAAGGAAGATTGTTTGACGATTGCCTTCTAACTAGGAAACACTTTCTAACAAATCTCATCTGCAATAATGGAAGTATATATATTTGCAAAGTTTTATAATAAATGGACATTTAGAAATAAACAAACTAAGTAGCAGTGTAGATTTGTAATTCAGGGTCGACGTTAAAGCAGCTTAGACCAACTGAGACTAGGAAAACAAAACCGCCGACGAAGTTGCAATCAGTTGCACTGATGAATGAGTTCGAATAGTTGAAATAGTTGCTACAGCGAAATGCGGAAACATGAGGAAAATACAGCCCTGCCAAGTTTGCTAATTTTGTATATTTTTGTGGTACATGCAGAAATTGCTGCCACTTTCTGCTCAAAAATGGTAGGAATTTCCGTACATAATACTAAAGTATACAAAATTTGCAAACTTCGCAGTACTAATTTTCCACATTTTAAAAAATTTTGTAACCAAACTGTGCAGTTTGCTTCATTTAAGATGTTCTTACCAAGAACACCCTTCTTTTGGCGTAGATCAACATTTAGTTTATAATGATATTTGGCTAATTCTTGACACTTGTCCACGTTTCGATCGAGTTTGTCACTTTTGGAGCAATATTCAAATGCATTTGCAGCAAGTTGCAGAGTACTTGAACAGTATTCTATTCAATAACGCTCTCATTCATGCTCAGTTCAAATAAGGAATGGAGACAAAAACGTTGGTCAGTGTGGTCAAAGACAAGCTGGAACAGCTTGGCCGAGACATCATGAAGCCTGAACACGACACACACAAAAGGGCGGGCATTGGGTGGGCTGTGTTTGACCACAGAAGACCAGTAGCACTGAGCAGGATTCGAGTACTTTTGCCTTAATGCACACTTTTATACCGTATTAAGCTCATTATACATCCACCTAATTATCTGCATGACCTATCACCGCATTTTTCTACTTAAATACATACGAGATTTTTTATTTTCACTTTGCATATCATTACGAGTGTTTAGAATAGTCCCTCAGGTTTACCACTTCCGACAGTGAAGTATCATTCCAAAACACATTATTAATTCATGAACCAAAACCAAAGAAAATCAGTAACGTGGACGAAGGTTGGACATCGTAGGAAGAAATTACATAAAATAAGCTAACTTTCACACTGATTTTCTCGAAAGTACGCGTTAGTTTTGGAAGCAAGTTCAAGCACTCGTATAAGGAGCACTTCCTCCGATTTCCAAACGCCTCGAAGTTCGTTAAAAAATACTCGGCTTCGCCTCGTATTTTCAACTTCTCTCGGCGTTTGGAAATCGGAGGAAGTCCTCCTACTCGTCCTTGAACTATTACTTGAGGCAGATTTCCATTCAGTGCAAAATGTCGCGCGATCCATATTTTGCGATCGCTTTCTTTGAAATGTGTCCCTTGAACCACATCTAATGAGATGCGTTCTGCATTGCAGCTGATAATTCAAAAGACAGCGATCGCAAAATCGCGATCGCGCGACATTTGGCACTGAATGGAAATCCGCCTTTAACATATTCCCACAAATTGGCATATGCAGTATTGAAGTCGTTGATCATTAGAAGAAATAGTCTTAGACCAAGACTAGCTAGAATGATGCCTTGAGGAACACCGGAAGGCATGTTTTCCATTACACTGAGATTAGTGCTTTGATCATTATATATATTGGCATTAGCATGTAATTCAAATTACCATTGCAATGCACGATATTCCAAAGAAAGTGAATTCTTAGAGTTAGTGAAACTGAAGTACTAATAAACAGCACAGTGTTTCCGCAGACCAATCTGGCATTTCCATCGATACCACTGGCATTGCATGCTTAATACACTGCGCAATGACTCGTGTAGCAAGCTTGTTTCGCAATGACTTTGACCAATGCAAAGTACGTTACTTATATATGATTAGCATACATGAATTTCTACATTAATTATTTAGAAATCCTATGATTCCCCAGAGCTAGCAAATTACCCCCGCAAAATTTGTTACTTTTACTTTTCACAATTCGATTGTCTTTGAAATATTAATATTCTACTTGAAAAGATCGCGAACAGTCATTAATTTGATGTTAGACAGTGGTGTAAATTACGGTGGCCGAGACGCGACAGCGTAATACGTTTTTCACTTTTGGATTTTCCGTTTCGTGATTTTCAGGTTCATGATTTTTCGATTCGTGATTTTCTGGTTTGTGATCTTCAGTTTTAAGTTTTCATATTCGTGATTTTTTTATAAGTGAAATGAGCTATTAGAATTGGGTATAAAAGTTAGTACGGATTAGACATTTGAGGGTAACAGGCTGTCGTATCCGCACATTCAATAATGTCAGCTAATAAGTAGCTGCTGATTTTTATCGTCATAAATGACACTGATCAAAAAGCTTGAAACTTATTCTTGCAAAACCCTAAGTAAATGAAAAAAGTTATACACTGTATAATTTTAGGAGGGGAATTGATGCATTTTGTTTTCAAGAATTCTTTTATCATGCAACTAAGACGTTGAACAACAGCCAACGCGCTACAAAATTCCAGCTCATACGCGGAAAATACGGCCTTACATTGAAGCTCAAATTGAAGCTCATATATTCATAGTTGTTGGTAGTGTCGTCGGTTCTCTGAAATATAACGTGACTCCTCCCAAGTTCGAAAAATTAAAACCGCATACACTCAAAACCGAGAAATACAACACCGAATAAAATCAAAAACCAAAAAATCAAAACCCGAAAAATCAAAAACCTGAAAATCACGAACAAAAAATCCAAAAGTGAAAAATGTATTTAGCTGTCGCGTCTCGGCCCAGGGCCGGAGTAACCTAAGGGGAAGACTGGGCAGGTGCCCAGGGGCCTCCACAAACAGGGACCTCCACATTTTTCAAGGTGGATTTAAAAATCGTCCCTTAAAGGAGTAGGGAAAAATAGTTGGGCTTATTTTAAGGCTACGTTGCAAACCTTCCGTAGAGCTACGTTGCAAGGCTGGAAAGCAATAAGGGCAGTTCAGTGGGATGAGCTTGCTGATCTAACAAGTAATCATGGTTGATCCATCCACCAACTTTTCATTTTAACGTCATTTAGATCCTGCTCTGAGTTTTCATGTTAAAAACTTGCCCTACATTTTAGATTTACGCTTTTGTCATCATCTTCAGCTCTTGTTAATTCTTTTAATGGAAAAATGAACGCTTCCTACCCCAAGGCTGATTAGAGACGGGGCCTCCACAGCTAACGGCTGCCTAGGGCCTCCACATGTGTAGATCCGGCCCTGTCTTGGCCACCGCAGTAAACGTCATTGTTACATATGAAGATCAAATTCATATACAATTCTACCTAAATGACGCAATAGCTCGTGCAACGTGTCTGGGTGTGGTATAACAATGATTTTATCACCATTACAAGGACAAGGCATCTTAAAAGCAGGGCGCACTGACTCATGATGCAATAAACGTGCCTCGCAATGATTTTTACCAATTACGCAAGGCTTTTTACACAACACGACGACTGATGCAACTCGCATACTTCACACATTTTAGGTATTGACCTTTGGCATAGTAAGATATTGTCGGACGATGCAATGTTCCTGCAACTTGCAGCCTTGCACGACGCAATGACTCGCACGACATGTGTTGCAACTATTTTGACCATTCCAAGTCATGCACGAGATATATTATAACTCGCACAATGTGAACAGCGTGTGTGTAAAACACATCAGTGAAATGCAACGCCTAATTCGCCTATATTTCATGCGTGTAACATACGCGTCTAACGGTATTATTTTGTCACTATAGCTATTTCAACATTTATATCTCGTTTCACAACCATTAATTTGTTAAGCATGTTTATATCTATCATTCCGAAATCCAACGCCGGGTTATTTGTTTGTGCACTCTTTCCATACACGTGCATGCAACAATGTATTTGCATGCCATGTTTACGAGTCCTGCTGGTGGTTTATTTTCTTGCACGTGGTATATGGCCGAGAAAGCAAAGTTCATTATATTATTCACTATCTCTGAAAGTCCGAAGCCACTCAGCTGTGACCGTGGAAAAAGAATTCGAAATAATTTGCAGAAATTTCGTGAAAGTTTCAATTCTACAAAATGTTGTATTTTTTCAATGAAATATCTTAATGATAATAACAATGTTTGTATAATTTATGTAGCTCTAAATCTGTGGGATAGAGTTGAAAGATACAATACGCATACCTGAACAGTGTATTAGATATTTTAACCTACGTTACTTATTTTTACAGCAAAGTGTTATTACTTCCCTATCCTAACCCATTCCGTAAACTTCCCTCGTAGTAGGATAACGGAGTAGGTGGATAAAACTTATAACTGTCGGTAGAGTAACAAGCCGACTCTTTACACGTGGGGGAACTTATGTTCGCATGGCATGTGCCTATTAACTATGCAACCGTGGCCATTGTCCATTGGTTGGTGGAATTTTTTAATACAAACAAAAGCAGGATTTAAGCATTGTGTGTACATTGTAAACAGTGAAAACGACCTTTGTACGGGAAACAACGTAGGCAAACGCCCACGAATTAGCTATTATACTTTCCTCTAAGTTTCAAAGAACAAAAATATGTAGGTCATGTTGAATGAGATTAGTGAAATTGATTGTAATTTCATTCACCATGTCCCAATTTTGGGCATTGGGATTTGAGTGCCAGGGAAAACAGCAATTAACGGCGTACTTGTACAACCTCCGTTCGCAGTAAGATCTGGTCAGTTAAGACCAGATCGAATTTAATATAAAACACTTTATTTTTCAAGAGTGGAACGTCCAGTTGTGCTTAAAGCAATGACTCAGTTTTATATTGTTACCTACATTCATTCAGACTTTGGTTAGACGGTTATTTCTTTGAAAACGAAGCGTTTTATGATAAATTCAACTAAAATGCGACGTCTAAGTCATGCCGAGAGTGCATGCCTTAATCGTTTCTCATATATTTCGACCGGAGTTTGTGAAATATAATCCCATTCATTTGCTAGGTACATCTATAGCATAGTCTTTGTCAGATTGATTTCTTGCCCGCAATGCAAAAGAGTGGCATCGTTACTACGCTTCTTATACAATTTAAACCCATGCAACAATTAATTCGCCTACACTGCCATAATTCAAACGATTCAAAATTTGAATCTTTAGATTAAATCATCAAACCTATGAATTAAGAGAGTAGCAGCGTAGCCGTACAGGCATGATCGATTATGGACAAATGAGAAGTAACGACAATTCAGAGTCATACATATGAATGCGTGATTAACGAGTAATGGGAAATTGGCAATGAGATAAGTTTGTTTAGAGTTTTACCGCTGAGATTGAAAGAACGTGTAAACTTGCGTGCATTTATAAAAAAAAAGTGATTTTCCACTTTTCTCAAATCTGTAAGACTCTACTATACTACGGTTCATTGTGATTGGCATTACAGGCAAGTCAAAAAAGACGGCATTTTCGTCAAAACCATGCATGAATGCGATTCGGTGTAAATTGCTAATCACAATCGAAAAATCACTAAGTTGAGTAATTTGAACGATATTGGAACAAATTCCTTAAATATCGCAAGGTAATTTTCTACTCGTGTCCGCAACATTTTAAATTCCATTACTATATTATGGAATCGCTCGGCGTGACAGATTTACCAAGTAGTTTTCCCGCGGTCGAGGAATAAATGGCATTAAATCATGGTATGAAAGTGTTTCAATATTGCATAGTAAATAAAATCTGCCCGAGATTTTCCCTGTGGAATACGTTTTCAAAACAGAAGATTTTCCCAACACATAGTCATAATTTTCAATTTATTTTCAATTGCTATAGCCACGTTTACACTATTGGCCTAAAGCTCCTTCTCCGGGCACTCCGGTTTCCTCTTTTACAAGAAAAGTTGACATATAGTGGGTTAGGATAGCAGCTTAGAAAACTAATACCACAATAGCTGTAAAGATACATAGCTCAGGTTAAATATGCATACAGACGTAGTAAATACTATGTATTTGAACTGAATTAGAAATTAGTTATAAAAATCCGTTGCAGGGATAATCAATAAAATATCATGTTGTATTAAATCATGACTAGTCTAGGCCAAGCCTCGCATTTACACTGTCACCTTCGATTATACGGCCAGCTAGGTTCCAGTATTTTTTTAAAAAATTTGCTGCTTATTTCGCTTTTCACGAAAGATCATCCGACAAGCTGTTTTTCAGACGTGTATCGCCATGGCAACGAAAGTAGGCCTTGGCCTTGCCCAGTAAACTAGTACTAGACCAACCTCCTTACGTTGGCCTGGATAGCGTGTCTTAGATCAGGTCTACGCAGACAGCTGGTTTCAGGCAAGGTCCAGGCTTGTAATGCAAAAACACACGGCTAGTGGCGTAATCAAAGAGCACTAAGCGCGAATCATTACTTCATAGCAATCCAGAGCAGCAAATCTAATCGTTATAGCAGAGTTTAAACTCATGCAGAGAGAATAGTTTTAGATACTTTAGTCTTCAACAGTTTGTTTCTTGCGATGGAGGAAAAATCTCCTACATTGTTGCAGGTGTCGTGTGTACTTTTCCCCGAGCGCAGAGTTTCCCTAGTAATTTGGCATAAATTAATTGTGATGTGTGTGGTCCCTGACCCGGAAATACAGTGGCATATTCAGTGGCATTTTAAATCGCACACGGGCTTTGTCGATATTCTCCAAGTAAATCTGTATCTGCTTTGCGCAACTTGGAGTAAGGCTAGAGCTTTCGGCGCAAGAATTTTTAAATAGAATTCATGCCGAACCGAAGCATAACAATATTGGATACATGACAATGTTACTAAACACGAAAGTCAAATGTAGATTCTTGGAGTGTTGGGACATTGTTATCGGGTTGGGATCGAGGAAAATATTCGTGATTACTAGTATAGTCAAGTATAGTATCTTAGTTTAAGCCCGGCGCACACTAGACCCGTGTCTGGTAGCGGTGCTTTTTTGTAAGTTTTCAGTCACTCGTCACGCGTAAGACAAACACAAATGACTTAAAACTTACAAAAGTGCACGGCACACAGGGGCTTTCTGCTACGCCAACAGCCGCGAATGATATTTTGCTAAGCAAATAGCTCGGGCAGTTTAGCATAAATTATTAATTGCTGCATCAGCACGCGATGTAGTTTTCCCTGAGCGCGGAAATATACACTGGAGCATGAGCTTCCTGTGTGGACACGCGTGATTGCACAGCAAATATAAGACACGTGCATTTTCGAAGCTGTTCATTGTCTGCAACATTCGAAGGCGTGTGTAACATTCAGCTTACGTCGATCCTACGATATTTGAATAAAATGGCTTTTACTGTTACGAGCCCTAACGTCGTATACACTGACGAATATATCGAAAGTTTATATCACTATGAAACATCGGAAGTGAAGCAGAATGGCGCGAAAATCGAGGTGGTTCCAAAGAAGACGCTTTATACGTTTAAAACCGAGCGAAAAGTACCTAAACTCGGCTGCATGCTTGTTGGTTGGGGCGGCAACAATGGCACGACGCTAACGGCTTCTGTTCTCGCAAACAAACTAGGTATTTCGTGGAATACAAAGTCAGGTCTGCAGCAACCGAACTACACTGGCTCTGTAACTCAAGCTTCGACAGTTAGCCTTGGAACGGGCCCTGATGGTGAAGTTTACGTGCCTTTAAAAGCTTTACTACCGATGGTCGAACCGAATGATATCGTGTTCGACGGCTGGGATATCAATTCGATGAATATCGCTGATGCAATGCAACGGGCTGAGGTCCTAGACTTCGACCTTCAGAGGCAACTTCGACCACACCTCGAAAACTTAAAGCCACGTCCTTCGATCTACTGCCCCGATTTTATAGCTGCAAACCAAGCCGATCGAGCCGATAATGTCCTTAAAGGCACTAAAGCTCAAATGGTTGACCAGATCAGGGCAGATATTCGTGATTTCAAAGGCAAAAATCAAATCGATAAGGTGATCGTACTTTGGACAGCGAACACCGAGCGATTCTGCGACATTCGAACTGGCCTCAACGACACTTCGGAGAATCTTCTAGCTGCTATATCTCGCAATGAAGACGAAGTCTCACCATCTACTTTGTTTGCCGTAGCAAGTATTTTGGAAGGCTGTTCTTATATCAATGGCTCTCCCCAAAATACTTTTGTGCCTGGGGTGATTACTCTTGCTGAGGAATACCACACATTCCTGGGGGGTGATGACTTCAAATCCGGTCAAACCAAGATCAAATCTGTGCTGGTCGATTTCCTGGTCAGTGCTGGCATCAAACCAGTCTCGATTGTCAGTTATAACCATCTCGGCAACAACGATGGCAAAAACCTATCCTCGGCCAAGCAGTTCCGCTCAAAAGAGATCTCCAAAAGTAATGTTGTTGACGATATGGTGGAATCAAACCCGATTCTGTACCAGACAGGTGAGAAGCCTGACCATACGGTTGTTATCAAATATGTTCCTTATGTTAAAGATAGCAAACGTGCTATGGATGAGTACACCTCCGAGATTTTCATGAATGGCTTGAATACATTAGTCATTCATAATACATGTGAAGACTCGCTACTAGCCGCACCCATTATTCTCGACTTGATTATACTATGTGAAGTGTGTGAGCGAATACGGTTCCGTGCTGGTGGTGATACTAAGTTCCAAAGTTTCAACACCATCCTATCCATACTAAGTTACCTACTCAAAGCCCCCCTTGTACCAAAGGGTACCCCTGTTGTGAACGCCCTATTTCGTCAGCGCGCTTGCATTGAGAACATTTTCCGTGCTTGTGTTGGTCTTGCACCGCAAAACAACATGCTACTTGAACACAAGCATTCAAAGTCTATGCCTACAATCGACACTCGCAAGGATGTCTACAGTTTGAAGGAGTTCAAATCTGACAAGTCTGATGTTGAACTTAACTGTTTGCCTGCACTAAAATCTATTGTAAAGCAAAACATTATTTTCTAGTCTAGTTTCTGCATTGGTTATTTTACATGTTTGGTAGTTTGCAATGCTGTTAGATTTATAGCTATTTATTGCGCAGTAAAATGTTAGCATTATGTATGTTGATCAAACTGGCAAATTTTTAGAGAACTCGCTATCTAGTACATCGCTATAGCTGTTTGTGATTGTGATATACATGCATCACATTGTTTAGCAAAGTAATCGTTCCATGTTTGTTGTATGCAGTTTAAGAATATTGATATACAGCTCTCATTTGTTGCAGTGTCTTTTTATTTCTATCGTGAATGCAAGATAGCCTATTTGCATGCCAGCGTCTCCAAACTGGCCTCATCATTTCATGTTGTCTGTAACTAGATGATTTTACATCGAGTTACCAAAGTGAAGCCCTTGCTTACTAATGAATTAAGTTAATTAATGGCCACAGAGCAAGGTCTCTACATGGTTCAGTAATATTGTTGGTACTGGCAGTGAAAATGAGGCAAAGTAAAACAATATACTAACAAGCATTGCCTCTTTCCTTGCAATGTGCAGCACTGATTTTTTGCACTCAGTCTAATGCCAAGTAATATTACTCTTCAAACTGTGAACACTTTGGTATCTTATTGGTTAACAAACTTAGCAGCCTAGGATTGCAATGCACATCCCAGTGCACATGCTGATTCACTTAACTCTGTCCAACACTACACAATTTTACTTGCGTAAATTTGCTTTCTCTTTTTTGCCCATACATGTCTATTCTGTGAGCACCTATCTCCAGTGTACAGTAATTTCACAAATTAAGTATGTTAGGTATGCAGGGTATCTTAAAAGGCAACTCTTTCATACTCAAAATCAGTTTACATGTAGAAAGCAAGCTAAACTCAGTTGCAAACCACAGGTAAATATAGAATATAAAATATACAATTAGTAAATATACAATTTATTCTGTTAAGAAGTTTAATAGAGTTATGAAACACTAATTTAGATTCTTAAATTTGTTATTGACATTCCCATAATATTTCAAATATTTGCATTGAAATAATTTGGGTTTACCCTGCCATGACCAAGACATCGATCACGTGATCATTTTCCGATAACATTCAATAACGTAAGTTTCGTGAGAACCAAATCGAGTATGTTTCTTTAGAGGGCATAATAATAGATTTGAAGACAATTTCTACTGCTTTATTCCGAAGAGTATTTGTTAGTGAAATAAGGTGGACGGAAAAAATCGCCCCCTACTGTATGACGTACGAACGTCGTCATGTTTTTCTAAAGCTTTCTCATTTTTAACTTCAGCTCATCTTTTGAAATGTTATCACAAAAGGGGGATATATCACCAGAAACCCTAAGCGAATAGCCTATAAATGATCTATATCACCGAAAAAAATGGATGTCAAAAATTTTTCAAGACGTTTTTCAAATGTTTTTCAAATTGAATTAGTCTGGCGTCCTCACTACGTCTTTTCCTGACCTCCACGTCGAACTTAGTGTTGTAGAAAACTGAAATAGTTGTGTAGACTTTTGTGTTTTTCGAATCCTTATCCTCAAAAAGACGAGCAATTTCTTCATCTCCTGCTCTTTAAAAAGAAACAGACTCCGCCACTAAACTACACAACATGGAAGATCAACTTTAGTTATACAATCAAAAAGTGAAACTAAAAATGGCGGTTCACGAAGCTCTCTTGGGCGTCAATATTAATCCCCCCAACGCGCGGGCAACTTGAAAATAGTGAGGAGAGGCCATTGTTTTGACGCGTTTCTGTACTACTGGCGGATCTAGGGTATTACAAAGGACGGTGACTAAGGGCAAAACCTGAGTCTTTTAGGTGCAATGTGTAGCACTTCAGCAACTTTCCAACGGCTCTTCCCCTATTGAGTGAAAAGTCTGACTTTAGACAGGGTAAATTAATGATATTAAATGGCGATTGCACCAGGAAACAATTTGAGATATCAGGAAACAAAAATACCACGATGGTTAATTTCGGATTGACTTTCAAGCATGAATTAGTTTACACTGCCTCAATGTAGTATTCTAAATAATTTGGGTACCCTCCTAGATCCGCCCCTGAGGTGATGAAATAGAAACATTTTCTACTCATCATATTTTCTAAATGATCTAGCAACACGAAATTATTCATCGTTTTAGTTAACAACGCTTTCGATTTATGACTAGTTTTTCATAAGAGGACAGCTTAAATAAGTTTATAATCTGTTTAAATTTCTCGTGCGTTAGTTGACAGCGCGTGGGGAGACTGAGATAAGACACCTATGAGAGCTTCGTGAGCCACCATTTTGGCTGCACTTTCCAAATCTGAAGTTGACCGTCTATGTTATACATGCAGTCATACCCGACCAACTCATTAATAGGGCAACCCGGTTAATACGAACTCTTTGTACAGCTTTCGCCCATCATTAGCAATAAAACAATGTTCAATTTGGTAATGCACACTTACATTACTGAAAAGTAAAATTTCAATTACAACAAAGCAAAACTCATTGTTCACAAAAGTAAATTTCAATTGCAACGTCTCGTTTATCATGCAAGATAAGTGAGTTCAATTATAAAAACTGGAGAACCATCAAGCATTAACTTTCCTTTCTTCAAGCCAAAAAGAAATTTTGATGTAAGTAATCAAATTTCAACAAAAAGAAATGAAAAGTTATACCCAGTTGGGTAGAAAATGAGATACTTTTCTCCTTGAACATGTGAGTAACGAAGCTTGAGTAACGAAGCTTCAAATGCGTTTGCGCTTACACATCGTCCTTCATCACTCATCAGAGAGTTAACGATTTAAGACGTGGTACGGCTCGACGATGCGGGGTCTATTTTGCTGAAAAATTAGTCCAAAAGCAATGCTAAGCGCAACAGTTAGGGATTTGACGATCCACGACGCTACAACACGACGACGTGGGAGCTAAATGTATAAATTTATAGTCTCAAGCAGTCCTTAGAAAATTCGCAACCGCGTAGTGACCATGAGCACGAATGAACACGCTGCCAAATTAAGCCTTTTTATGCCTTCGTGGGGACGTAGACGTTTCGCGACGTTAGAATGGTTAATCCACAAAGTCAAGCTAATAACAAATATTATTGCATCGTTTACCTTCGATTTATTCGTTACCAGATTATTCAAAAGACTTTAAGTCTATAATGTTGCGCTTAGCATTGCTTGGAAGTAATTATTCAGTAAAACAGACACTGCGTCGTCGAGCCGTACCGCGTCTTAAATCGTAAACTCTCAATTACATAGACGGCGCCCATTGAGATACATATACCTGGAGTGCGTGTCCGCATTGAAATCACTGACGAAAAGTGTCCACAAAAAGCTGGCGTC
>JAOBYK011143084.1:0-22785 GCA_025434845.1 Phenganax subtilis | reverse complement strand
GGATTAATGCCCGTTAGCCGTTCGTATAAATAGCCAGGTATTTGTGAAGCATGCTCTCGATCAGTTCGCTTCAACGTTTCAACAGTTCTACGCTTCGTGCTAAAGCTTTTAAGTATATTTTCCGAGTTCTAACCAAGATATGGATCGTTCTTCGGCCGACTTTCTTAGTTCTGTCGAGTCTAAAGCGCCCCTTACTGTATCACCATCACCAGTGAGTATTTTGTCGTCAGCGAGGCCTTCTCAAGCTGCTTTGTCTGGCGAAACATCGGCTGCAGTTCGCACGATTCGCTTATGTCGCCCATCGTCAACTCCTCATGCTGTTGGTCCTTCGGCGTCGTCTCTCGTGCAACATCGGAAAAATTTGAAGCTATACCCTTCGGCTTCTGCAGGAGTGGCAGCACCTGCATTGGTGTCGCCGACAGCAGTTGGAATCGCTCATTGGCACGTTGCACCATGTTTGCAAGATTATTCCTCCTGGCAGGGCGTTTCTACGTCGGATGATCAATTTGCTGTCGTGTTTTCGCGACCCTCGCCACCCTATTCGCCTAAACGCAGAGTTCCACCGTGATCTTGCTTGGTGGCTATAATTTTTCTCGACCTGGAACGGTGTCAGTTTCTTCCGAATGCCTAGTTTATCGCCCACGCCCGACTTGTTTGTATCCTCTGATGCCACTGCTTCCGTGGGCTATGGTGCCATTTGGGGCTCCCAGTGGTTTTCCCTACCTTGCCCGGAGAGTCTTGCCGCGGAGAACATCACTGTGTTGGAACTTTTTCCTATTGTCGTTGCCGCTTACGTGTGGGGTCATCTCTGGTTTTGACTGCAAATTGAGTTCACCTGCGACAACTCTGCGGTGGTTGCAATCCTTAACTAGGGTCATCCCGGGTTCCGTGGGCAATGCACCTTGTTCGCCGTCTTACTCTGATGGCTTGTCGACACCACTTCTCGTTTTCAGCACGTCATACCCCGGGCTATAAGAAATCCAGCTGCTGACGCTCTCTCTCGCTTTCAATTCCAGGTATTTCGCCACCTCCATCCGTCAGCCAATCTCACGCCTACGCCGGTGCCATCTGCTGTTATCGGTCACCTGCTCTACGAGAATTAGAACGTTGTTGTTTCAGCTTTTTGGTGCATGGGCTAGCGGAAGGTTCTCACCGTACGTATTCCGTTGGCCAGCGCAAGTTTTTTCAGTTTGCGCAGCTTTTCCCTTCGCTTTTTCCCAGTTCTCGCCGCTACCGGCGTCGGAGTACCAGCTGATGATGTTTGCATCGTGGCTAGCCCGCTCCGTTTCGTCCGCTTCGGTCCGTGTTTATCTCGCGGCGGTTCGGTCCCTTCACATTGACCTTGGTTTTCCGGATCCCAGCGTCAATGCTCATCGCTTACGCCGGGTGGTCAATGGAATTCAACGTGTGGGTTCGGCGCCCCGACCACCTTGCCGTCCCATCACTTCCGAGACTCTTATCGCAATTTTAACTGAACTCCATTTCTCTGGTTCATCGTTTGATGCTCTCATGTTTTGGGCAGCATGCTGCATCGCGTTTTATGGATTTTTACGTGTCAGTGAATTTACGTCGTCGGTTCTCCCGAACCCCTCTCGCGATCTGATGGTGTCTGACGTTGAATTCCTTGCGGCCCCGCCTGTCTCTCAGCTACGCCCGTGCATTAAACGTTCTAAAACCGACCCGTTTGGAAAGGGCTGTTATATCTACTTCGCACATACTCTTCGCCCGACCTGTCCGGTGTCAGCATTGTCATCTTATCTCGCTGTTCGCGGCGTCCTTCCTGGTCCACTATTTATTTGGTCGGACGGTACCTTCTTAACCGCAGTGCAGATGAATTTTTACCTACGTGATCCTTTATCTCGCGCAGGTTTTCAGGGAAATTATTCGTTGCACAGCTTCAGGATAGGTGGAGCCACGTCAGAGGCGGCTAGCGGAGTCCCTGAACATTTGATTCAAGTGTTGGGTCGGTGGTCCAGCACAGCGTATTTACGGTATATTCGCACTTCGCCGGACGTTCTCGCTAGCGCAGCGGCGAACTTGTGAGCGGTTGGAGAGTCTAGTATTGGAGATGATACCAATGGTTACCTACTCCAACCCCTACCGTCGTTGGAGAATACCTTGGAGGAGGTACCATTGGTTGGGATGTCTTGATGATTCCTAGCCGGGATAAGAGCAGGGCTAAGATGATGACTCATCATAGCCTTGTCACCAAATCCATCTTTACTGAACGGCAGCGGGCAATAGTAACTCTAGGTTATAGTTAGTTATCAGCGTGAGATGTTAAGCTGTTGCAACGCAGATAACAAAAACAGAAAGCATTATACATTCCATACGTCATGAGCCCAGTTCCTGGTCCCATTAGTACGCTAGTACTTGTTTTACTACATACTACTACTATAAATCATACTGGCAGTTGGAGCAGGGAAGGTGGTGTATCGAACGCTACCGAACTCTCCCTAACGAGTAACAAAGACACAAAACCAAGATACAAACTAATTACATGGAACTTAGATCACGTGTGGAGGCAAATACAAAGGCGGTACATTTAGTTTAGAATCACAGACGTTACCTAATGAAAATGATTAAGAGCAAAGTAAAAGTTCACATTTCGTAACAGCACTTCACAAGACAAGACTGTATAACTATATATTATGCGGTTATTTACCTGGAATGGTAGATCGCTGTCTGCAGTTTTTTGCAATCCTTTTAAAACATGACTGTAAGCCTCAAAATATGCGGTTGTTTCGACCATTTCATACACATTTTGACGCGAAAAGTCTTGCAAGTCAAATGTAGATTCCATAAATTGTACGGTAATCTTACCCTGTGACAAACAGAATTAAATATCGTGTTATTTATAGCTCTCTGCTAGTCTCTTAAAAAAAACAATAAAACTGATAACATGTCAAACTACAGTTGAATACAGTAAAAAACAACTTCCGAAAATACAAGACAATATATTATAAAATACAACATATCATTCAAAACAAGACGCTGATTCAGACTGCAAATTTTTGACTTTATTCCAAAGTCGTCACCACACTAGTTTTTGGTTCGCAAGATAGAAGTGTTCCGTATCAATCGGGTGGGATCACCACTCATGTCGGCACTATAGACCGTACAAACAAGCTCTTAGACTTCGTGAATTGTGCCACATTGTGGTTACTGAAACACGTGCATTCAAATCTAAACAGGCCTATAGAATCACACTTACGAATGCAAGTTCTTCGGGATCTCTTTCCGCTACAGTCGCAAAACCAAATGTCTGGAAATGATCTTTAGAGAGACAAAGAAGAGAACCAAAGATAAGTCGCTTGCTATTTTCCCACATGATGTGTTTTAGCCTTGAGTTGTCAAATTCAATTACATGACGGAGACCAGAGTGTAAACAGACGGGGTACAAAACTTTCACACTTCTGTACACACGAATGTCTTTGAAGGCTCCCTTCTTCTCATCAATTCCGTAGTTGACCACGTCAATAATTCCTTCGCGCAACGGCCGTAGAAAATCTTCGCGGAGTAATCGGAATTGCACGTCCAGGTAATGATTCAGATTCTCGTACGCTCCATCGACTATATTTTTTCTCAGATAAGGCTGCGCATCGGAGAAAATATCCTCAAGCTTGGGAATAATAGTCATTTCTCTGAAGTCTTCAGGTGGAGGGCCCACTGCATCAACGCCTTGAAATTAGTTTAAAACTTTTATCATTTGGGCGTAGCAAATAAATGATAGCATGTATATAGAAGGCTAAATTGCATAAAAAACCAATGCCAACAGACAATTTTACAAAATATAATACGAAATATAGTCCTAAGATTAGCATCGTGAATCTCAAGAAATGGACTAAATTTTCATTCCCATTCTTGGGTTTCAACTTTCAAGATGCTAATCTTTGGATTAATGATAAACGATTCTTTATTAGTGAAAAGTACTGTTGTATGACCCTTCTACAGCATCTATGATAATGGATATTTCTTAGGATTTTTTTCCGAAATATCGTTTGCGCCCTTTGTATACAAGATAAGCGGTATTTACTCAAACTTGGATTGCGACTTCGTATTCTTCTTTGATTTTCCAACTCTATCTTGCGTCTTTCTTTCTCAAGCGATCCCTCTTTTATTGCTTTGAGTTCCTCTACACGTTGAACAACTTCACTGCTGAAGTCTCCCAGCATAACCAAATTACCAACAAGTTGATCTAGGTCTTCCAAAGGTAGACTTCTGACTGCACTAGGAATCCTCTTTAGAATTTCGCTGAAAAGTTTAACTGTGTGCCCGATAAATGACTGGGCAGTGGAATTTGAATTCCCTCGTACATAAACTGCAATGTGAGATTTTAAACTGAGGATAACAAATAATGATGTAGGAAGCTCAACAAGCAGTTTGTTAAAGTATTGAGGACTATTGCTATCACATGCCCTCGCTAAAACTTCCACTACGAGTTCAACCATATCTTTCGACATATCTGTTTTTTGCAATAGTGCTCGGAAGGCGGGAAGACATCTTTCTGAGGCTAAATCCAGCACAATATCATCGGGGTCCTTATCGCGCAGTATTTGCAAGGCGTTGAAGCCAAGCGTTATTTTGCCACTCTTTCGACTACCTCCATGACCAGCTCGGCCACCTCCACGACCGCTTCGGCTACCTCCGCGACCAGTTCGGTTTCCGTCCCTGCGACCAACGGCAGCCGTCGAAACGGCACTTGTAGGTACGCGGTTACATCCACTTGCCATTTCCAAACTGCTGTAAAATATAATTCACAAAGAAGTTTAGAGCACCCAAAGACTGCGTTTCTCTACTAATTCGATTCATCCAACTAAGCAGCATCCTCCCTACTCATCCCGTTCCTTTCTACTGTAAGCGTCTTCTGATGAAGGAGTTTCTTTCCACTAATCAAGTTTCCTCTTGGTAAACAAGTATCGTTTTCCTAATCAAGTTTCTTCTTACTTCAATCAATTTTTCTACCAATCACAATTCGAAGCAAGTTTGGCCTGCAGCCAGGGCTTGAAACTTTCCAAGGCTTGTTTAATTCAAGCGTAAACACTTTAATCAAACAAAGGCAAAAACGGACTAGAGTTGGTGATCGCTAGCCTAGTGATCGCACGACTTTAGTCATTTGTTTTGAATGGTTTAATACGGTAAATCAAAATTTGTTAGAGTTAAAACATTCTGAACGTTCATGAAACCTTCACTTTGTCCACTTGTCAAGCTCAGATGAAAAATGTTCCAGAATGATTTTTTATTGACAACTTTCGTCAACGACTAAAATTTTGTTCAAGATTAAAAAATCATCCGAAAATAAGTAAATTTGAAAGGTTGGCTGCCAATTGTTGTAAAATGCGAAAAATGTAGTCCTGTGAAGTTTGCTGCTTTTTATATTTTTGTATTACGCGCGGAAAAATAACCACTTTCGGTTAGAAAATGGCTGTTATGTCCGCACGCAATACAAAAATACTCAATTCGCAAACATTGTAGGGCTATATTTTCGTACTTTACAACATTTCGCAGCCAAACAGTTGCAATTTTCCTTTTTTTAGGATGATCTTTCTAGGTACATGTTATAACGGATTTCACGCAAAGCCAAATGCCAACACAACCACTTAAGATGGTAACGCAAAAGTGAACAATTTAAAACCACTAAGCTGTTTATTGCCTGGAGAGAGGGCCCGTCAGCAAAAGTGACGATGTTTGGTGGCGTAAGCAGAGATCCTTGTTCTCATAGTAATGACACCTGACCATGTAAGTAAATTCACTGTTGGTGACTTTGTGATTAATATACAAATTTTTTTCACAAAAAATGTCTAAACTCTTGCTTTAAATTGGTTTACAAACGAGGAAAACAGGACTAGTGAAGTGTTTTATAGATACTAAATAGATACATTTTGTCATAGCTCGGTTGTCTTGTCGTTACCATGAGAAGAAGGACCTCTGATTACGCCATCAAAAATCCGCCGCCGGTCTTCAGTGATTTTTGTGGGTACCCACTATGTTACACACTGAATACTGCTTTGTCCACTGAGTTAGCAGAAAAAAGCGATGTCCACTGAGTCAGTAAAAAACTGTGATGTTCATTTCCGGTTATATACCCAAACTACTAAGTTATTTTTTGTATTAATGACGCTGATGACAAAAGCCCTATTCACACGACATAAACTAACCCAGGTTCAACCTAGGTTGAAACTAACCCAGGTTTGTGTTTACACAGCGCTTTTTCAAATCCAAGCTAGGTTCAACCTGGGCTGAACCTACCTCCTGAGGTGGGTTGAATTAAGCCCAGGTTGAACCTGGGTTAGTAGTGTTTACACGTGGAAAATTAACCGGGGTTAACTTTAACCTGGGTTGAACCTGGGTTAGTTTATGTCGTTTGAATAGGGCCAAAGATAATGATAACTACTACTCGTGATGCTTGACAATTTTTGCCTCAAAGTCCCCATGAACGTATAAGTATAGCGTGTTTAAAGTTACTGAGACCACTGCTAACTTCGAATTCAGAACTTCGCCACGCGCTTCAAACTTGGATATGATAAAATGAAACAAAGTTCGGAAGCGTTTAAGCTATTCGAAAATTTACTACAAAACATCCATTTCTTGTAATTTTTTGAAAGATAGCTAACATTCACACCACTTAGTTTCGTGTTTTACTCTTTGCTATCGATTACTTGATACTTTCATCGTGGCATTTCATGCTGTTCGATACAAAATGAAACAAGGTAGTGTATTGACATGTTGTAACAATAAATCTGAAAGCCTCTCCTTCAACCCAAAGTTTATGTTATATATATATATGAGATGGCAATTTTTCCCGTCATCCTGGAGCCTTACGTGTTTCTCTTTTTTCACAAAACATTGTTCTGTTCAGCATGTCCTCTTGTAATATCTTTGATTACTTATTCTATTCTCTCTCTTGTAAAACATGTGCATCATGTGTGAATTCTGTCCTTTAAAATTGATATTACTAGTGATTGAAAGGATATGTAAAAGTTATCTGTAAAATTTACTTTGCGTGAACAACCAAGTTGATTGTCTCAGAAATTATACTTTGTAACGACTGTTTTCAACGCGTATATTATCTACCACAATTTTGGCAAGTAATGTGTTGATATTTATGGCATGAGAAGCGTGAAAGTAAGCATGATGTTTCACAACTAGCAAAAAAGGCCGATCTCATATTACCAGCCTGTGTATATAGAGGTTAATCAAATAATGAACAGTCACTTGGCAGTGAATATTTAGAAAACAAGTGAACACCTCCCATAATTTAAGTCAACAAGACGTGTTGGTATGCAGATGCTCATTAGACGTTACACAAAACCAACTAACTATGCGCATTTTTGAGAATGGCTACTACTACCAAAGGCTACCCACATGTACGCTATGCACCTATTTTTAGAGTAGGAGTCCTCTCTCCAGGTAATATATAGCTCAGTGGTTAGGGTTTTCCCGGAAAGAAATTTCTTCGAATTTTGGATTGCAAAATTATCGTTGACTTTTTATGATGCATCGGGACAAGAGGGATCGGTGCATGCTTTGTTACTAATAAAATTAGAAAGTTAAAACGAGGTTCAATGGTGGTTCAATTGTGATAATCAGAAATCTTCCCAATAGAACACATATTACATCTAAACAGTGAAAAACCGCAACTGATAGCAAAAGAGACACCTCTGTATCTGCTGAGTTTATCAGAACAATTTATCGAAGCGAGGAAAATTAGTTTAAAGACAATTGTAAGCATGTTGCAAAAGATATGCCGACGCTATACCTCGCGATATATACTTTACTTTACTGTATATACTATGTACCGTAAAGGACAAAGCTAAGCATAAGGGAACTTTGTGAATATATCATCCCTTTCTCACGAGTTCAAAGTCTAACGTTCAGTTTTTTCTGTAGCGGCCGTGCCATGACACCCATCATCGTTAGTCGGTGCACAATAAAGTCTAAGACTCTGAATGTTTGGCTGTCGATACCTGCAATTTAGTATCTCTAGTATAGGCTTTGTGTCTCAAATTCAGTCCGTATCATAAAAGCGAATATAACTCAAAATAAATACAAGATGTGATACAGTATGGAATTTACTGCATAAGGCAGCACTTACTCAATGTAAGATTAAAAAGAAAAAGTACCATACCTTTATGCCATGCATCATCCTTTTGAAAGTTACTGCTTGATCAGGAATATAATACACGTACACTGATCCTTACACGAACCACTGCGACGTATTACTGCTTCTGCCCTAGTGATTGGGCCAGTTTAACAGGATTGAAGAGGTGTGCAAATTCGAACCGAGTCCAAACCGAGTCCGATCCGATTGCATTTGCTCATTTGCTTGCATTTCGGGACAAAGACTAATTAAGAATTAAGTCCGATTGGATCGGAGAATTTATTCTGAACTCGGATCGTATTAGATTGCGATTGAAGTACTTTCTTAGTTATAAGTTCTTTAAATGTTTGCATGGTGATCAAACAGCTAATACAAGGTTTTGTGGAAACATGTAAATTTGATTCTGCAAAACTTTTGGTCTGCAAGCCCCAGACCGTCATCAGTGCAAAATGCAAAAGCGGCACTGATGACGGTCCGGGCTTCAAAAGCTTGGCATAAATAAATTCACGAGGTGTTTCCACAAAACCTTACATTACCTTTCTTACTCTTAATCTTTTTGTTTTTATTATACTGTACATCTCACTGGGGAATGGGACTCTTATATTACTGAAGGATTTTTCGAATTACACAGGAGCGGAGTGATATATTTAAATTCGAATAGGGCTGGATTCGGATCGAAATATGTCTGATCGGATTCAGATTTGGAACGCCTACCAGAAGTGGGAAGTGAGATATTGCTAGTCTTCGCATACGCCAGTTACGACCATAAGGAAACCACGCTTAACAGACATTAAATCATCGCTTTGAAAACACCGTTCACGCCAAAGTTGATGTAGTATATAACGCTGTTCTGAACAGTCGTTAGTAATAAACAGCACAAATACGATTATTATCGGCAATTACTTCCACATCAAGGGGAAATCATCGTATATTGCGCAGATCAAAATTATGCATGTTATTAGCTGTGTCCGACCACGCTGCATGTACTGCACCATCCATCTCTGAAGCCAAACTGTTGTCGGAAAGAAGACGATGCTGCGTTCCACCAATTCTTGAACCACATTCTGGACATTGCCCCTCTTGTGTTGCACCTCCGCATTCTCCAATACAATAAAAGTGACCTAAAATGCATAATCATACAGATGACCTTGACGCACAAAAGTCATTGGCGACTTCACCAACTTCTCTGGAGTCTGTATTCCATCTAAACTAATCTATCTATTCATGTTTGTGATATTTGTGCACAGTGAAAACATAGTCGTTTGAGGCCCCGTCCCCACGTATCCGGATAAATTTGAAAACGCATAAATATTTATCCGTTTTCCAAAAAATCTGCGTCCACACGTCGTCGTTCCTGAATCGTTTTTGGCGTCCACACGTAAACGCGAAAACGATTTGAAAACGCTGAAATTGCCTACTGAGCATGCTCATTAGAGCAAAACATGTGCCCGCAATATCGAGTATTAGCGCTTCGCCGTAAAAACGATCAAACTGGGTTGAAGTCGGCAATGAAAGAAGCCGAATTATGCTTCTGCGCTTCTCCAAATAATCTGCTTGATAGTTTAGATTAGCAATGTGAAGCTGAACATAAGCTACAATGGTCGAAATGAGACCCATTAGTATCGAAACTATAACCTGTTTGTTCGCCGTGATTTCACTACAGGTGGCCGAGAGCCCCACAGATGCGTTCTCTATGTATTATATAGCTCAGTGGAGAGCACGTGTTGGACTGGGTTTGAATTGGACGTCATCGTTTTCAAATCGTTTTCAAATTTATCCGGATACGTGTAGACGGGGACTGAGATTTGTGGAGATCTGTTCAAACTGTAAAGTTTTTATTCTCTTCTTTTGTTTCTGTTCGCGAAAACCGGAGCACAGTGAACGATCATTTTGTTCATGTTCACCATGTTCATGCAACTAAAGTGCGCACGATGAAAATGGCAATCGACTGATAATCTTGATTCCTGATACCTTTTGGGCATTTAAACCAATGACCTTGGCTTAGACCAATGGCTTTAACGATAATTTTCTTCTCTTCTTCAGTTACCGTTGTGTACTTCACACTCAGTGTCTTGCTCCGCGTTAAATACTCAAGCCATCTCGAAATTATGTCTTTCTCCTCCGCTCCTGAAAATTACACATTGATTACTACAGGACATTTAGTACAAAACATGTATTTTACTATTTCAATAGCTCATATTTTGGGTTACCACTGCAACCTGAACTCTAACGTGCAGGGTTCAGAGCAAGCTTTTCTCAGTGAGTAATGGTAACACCAAACCCCTCTTAGCACATTTCAAAAGCGCAAACATCGCTATTTTTTCCTTGAAAGGAAAGTGCAGACACGCATGGACTAGTCAGAGCGACAATGAATTATTACTGTATGAAGTAATTATTAGTTATACTGTTTTATCACAGTAAACTGCCTGCGAATCTATGAACGTAAATGTGTTTATTAAGTCGGTTTGCCAGTTTCGTGGGAAAGCCTGACTAGTGACTCTGATGAACGCAGGAGATATCCTACATAACAGCGTTAAATGGGTATCAACACAATTACAGACCCAAACCATCCATAGAGTGAAGGTAAGGGCATAAGGCATCTCTAATCCCCTTTACAGAGTGTGATTAACTTTCGATATCAGAGTATATCCAATAGTCACCAATTCTTACCAACTTTATCACCAGATTCAAACTTTTGCTGCATGTATGTCATAATTTTAGTCTCCTTGTCATCTAAGTTGAGGTTTCTTTTTGTTATTTCGAGTCGTAAAGCAAGGTAGGAAAACATCAGCAACGCACGATGAAGCTCTTCGTTAAAATCTTCCAACTCCTGTTCGCTGAACCTCTCTCTTTCCCGCATCACCCATTGTAACAAATCTTTCAGTCCATCCTTCATCAGTTCGATTTCTGGTCCACTAGTAGTAGACGTGTCGTCATACGTGTGTTCTAAGCCATATCGAGATCTCAAATTCGCATGTAGATGTCCATTCTTAACTGATTCCGCTTGGATGATGATTTGTTTAAGCTTGGCAACAAATTTCAGGAACTGAACTTGATTTTCAATCGCATTCTCTTCGTTTGTAGATAGGTAACTTCGTATCTTAGTTTCGATGCGTTCAACTTCACTGGGAAACTCAATTCCCAATTTGGCACTTCTGATTTCATTTTTCATCTTTATTTCAAACGTTTTTCTGGAAACTTGGCTTTTCAAAGACAAAGCCTTCTTGACCTGCTCGAAATTTTGAAGCGTTTTCTTGACAATATTTCCTGTATAAGTTCACAAAAAATATATTACCACATATTATTTTGCTTAAAAAACAACCTGGTTTACACCAAGTGGATACCCAATAGTTTATTTTAAGTTTTTTGGTACAAGTACAGAATAGAAACCTAGGCCGCCCAGTAGAGCGATAAGTAAAAAAAAGGAAGCGCTTCCTGATGAAAGAATTTTTATCGCATGTTTAGTCTATAATTGTTTCCGTTCTTGAGTAAGTTTTCCTAGTTTTACCTTTCTAATTGGGGCAATTAATGCAAAGAATTTACGAGATGAAGCTACCAGAACGAAACTGAAACAAGCCTTGGAAATTTCCTACAATCAAGTGATGCAAAATTTGTACAAACCATATCTTAAACTGGTCCGAATCGCTTTGCTACACTTTGGGCACTTGATCATTTGAATGCTTGTCGATTGACCTTGCTTCAGCTCTTTCTCTTTCATATCCATATAATCGTCCATCCCTTTCACTTCAAATACATGACCACAATCGGCCAACTGTAAAAATCTCGCATCTTCTTCATCTTCGTAACCAAAGAAAATTTCTGTCAACTCATCTTTATCGCAAATCAAACATTTCTTTGGACATGGCTCTCCACAAAGACCTGCACATCGGTGACGACATTTTTTCAAAAATTCCCTGCACGGCCTGTTGCAACGAGGGCGATCACACAGCTCGCCACACAACTTCTCACATCTTAAATGTACGCATTGCCACTTGCAACTTTCTTTGCAAGGCTCACATGGCTCTCCGCATCTTTTCTGGCACTTGCTGTGCGCACATCTATTGGGGCACTTCTCAAGACATGGTGGGCAGTTCTTCGTACACGGAACCTTGCATTGGTGGTCACAAAACTGAACACGATCGCATCTGGAGGAGCAACGTCGATGGACACGGCCTTGCTTGCATTCACCACAAGTTCCTGTAAATTCGTGGAAAAGTATTTTAATGGATTCTAAACAGTTGGTTCAAGTAGACAATCTATCATCAAAACCGTTAACCAAGGCAGAGAAGCGTGTGTGTCTGGACATCAAATTGATTAATATGTATTAATTAAGTAATTCCTATATGAGATGGTTTTGCCAACCGTAGAATTCTTTACGCCAATTCCAATCGAATTGGTCACACTATCAACTCAACATGACATTAAATCAGTATATTTTCACCATTAATGCAGCATTATCACGAAACCATAAAATCAGTCGGCGAATTAATTTATGCTATATTTCAGTGCTTATGTATTATCGTTTGAATACTGTTTACTAGTGGTGTCGATGAACATTTTGTTTGGTTAAGTAGCTCACAAGTGACAAACGCTTATGTGATTCGTTCTTTTGAACATTTACATAATCACTGTAAAATTTAACCAAATGGCAAAGCTTCTTCATGTTCAACTTGCCCCGGTGATCTATGTTAATCAGTGTAATGAATGATAAAAGTTATGAGTCAAAATCGCCAAGCTTCTATAACTTAAGTGTCCAGGGCCATCGCGAAGGAAGTTGAACTGGGGGGGTGTGAGCTTTGATTTTGCCGACAAACGGGCGTGGTCATTGGGCGTGGCTAATCAAAAACTGAAGATCTCAATACGTTTATTGTACTTACGATTATCAAAGAGTTTATGGAAGTTTATTATCTATTTTGGTTGTCACTGTCAGTATACGTTATGTAATAAAGCTAAAAGAAAACAAGATGGCGACACATCACACATGTGTTCTGTGACTACGATTCCTATCGGCGAATGCTTATAACAGCATTACGGCAATACTGTCAAAGATACTACTTACCAGAAGTGATATTTTTCCTTGGCATGCTGAGCATTTATTAACTATGATGTATTCTATTGCGATGCCAGTGAATTGTTTATTTATAGAGATGTCTTCATTGGCAAAAGTAGTCAAGCAGTTTTGCCGACAAACTATATTCATTTGCCAACAACGGCAGTTTAATAGGGGGTGTCACGCCCCCAACACCCCCCTTCCCTTCGCGACAACCCTGTAAGTGTCTAAAGCAATCTGGGTTAGAATGAACGTCAAAAGGACGGTGTGTGGTTGGTTTGCTTTGCCAAGTCATGTTGGGCCTTTTCTGGTGCTATGAAAACGAACTACAGTACGCTGGTAACCTTTCATACCTGCACAAATATGCTCGCATTTCAGAACATCTCTACAAGGTTGTGGACAGTCACACCTTGTTGGATCAACATAGCACTGTGTTTCTTTGGTATGGCCGCAAGGAGTCCAACTTTTTTCAACTAGCTTGAGGCATTTTGTTGCACAAGTTTCTCCACATTTTTTCGGACATACATGACCACAAGGGAGTACTTTTCGGCAAGAATCAGTGCACTGAAAACTGGCAGGATCTTGATGACAAGGCATCACTACTAAATGGCGGCATTGAGGAACAGATTTCATAACCTTGACGGTACAATTATTACACTGCTGATAGCAACGACGCCCGCACGGATGACCACGTTCGCATGTTCTTGCACACTTTTTCATGCAGTCGTATTCTTCATGAAGAGGATCAGTTGGATGACATATCTGCTCACAACTATGACCACACTTTAATCGCGCTTGACACGGAATGCTACATCCACCGTTCGGCACCTTGTTAAAATCAACATCGTTGCTGACTGAAGTTATGTTCATTGGGTGATTCTGACATGCTAATGGTAGGGATGGTCCAACGCAACCTCGTTGCTCCATGTCATCTAGAATCTTAGCCCATAAGTCATTGGCAGACTTCATCAGGGTCAAGTTTCCAATGCAGAAGAAACCTTTTTTTGCTCTGGACAAGGAGACACAAATGCGATTATCAATTGCAAGAAACCCGATTAATCTTCGAATGTTATATTTGTCCTTCCCTGTCATGTCTTGGCTTCGCACCAAAGACAGTAAAATGATGTCATTCTCTTCGCCTTGGAAATTATCGACAACGCATATTCTAAGATCTTTTTCTTTTGGAACGAACTTCTTGAGCTGAAATAGCTGGCCAGAGTACGGTGTTAGCACTGTGATCTTGGATGGTGAGTAGCCTTGCTGCAGAAGGTATACACACAATGCACCAATAAATTTAGCTTCATGGATATTTGAATGGCTTTGATTTTCGTCCAAAGCATCCTATATAGCGGCAAAACATGACAAAATTACCCGCATGACAAAATTCATTTTATGATTCATACTTTTAAATGGAAAACATATTTCCTAGCTGAAGTGCTTAAAACTTAGCTGCAGTTTTTTGTACAATGCAAGAAAAACACAACGCAGCACAAGTTGTGCTGTTTGGAGTTGGAAACAAACACGCAGTAAAAAAAGTTTATTAATGGGAGAAGCTCTATTTCACAGTTATTCTACGAACTTGAATCGTGTATGAGCGCTGATAGCCGACAAGCACGTAGCGCTGAGTTGGCCTAGTAGCCATATACATGTACCATGAGAGGAATAGCTGTTTTATTATATACACATCTCTGGATATGAACAGCATAGCTATAGATAATAGTATAACTTATTTCCTCTTTCAGTTTTCTAAATCTGCCAGCTATTTTGTTTACTTTTCTGTACAAGTGGGATAGCACTAATATCCCGCTAGTGGAGAACCAATCAGATGGCAAAATACCTCAATTTCAGAGCTTCTATATATAATAAATTGTATTAAACCCGTTGAAGTCAAAATACATAAACTTCCCTTAATTGATTTTATAATTGTTCAGCATAACGGCAGCAGTTACTGAAAAACAGCCGACATACTTTTCCGAAACAACATCACACAACTACGCATCAATCCGCGAAAGAGGCATTGTTGTTGTATTTTGACTGGAGCTATCCAAGAATATTTTTACCTCCTTGATTTGGTGATCTACGAAAAAGATATTCTTGTTAATGCCTTTCATCGTTTCAAAGTTAAGGACAGAATCGTGATCAATCAAGTTGTCGTAGATGGGACGCATCATTAGAGAGATTTCAGGACGCATTCGATGCTGTGCTTGTAGACAAGCATAAGGCATACCTAATAAACAAAGGCAAGATCACAGTTAGGTATGCTAGTTTGTTGGAGTATCGGAATATGAAGTAGAAAGTTGAGACGTGCATTAATCATGGGGCAACTATACGTAAGGTTTCGAGGACACAAGTGTACCTGGCCGACAAGAAATACAAACTTCAGTGCAAACGAAAGTAGTAGAGGGTTTGGGAACGCGACGGCAGAAGTCGACGGCGACGTATTCATGAATTAATTTTGCATGATTATTCAATATTAACATATATAATTTAAAAGCACGCGTTATGCATACGTTGTCGTTTTCCTGACAACGTCCTTTGAGGAGAATCGCCGTTGTTTCGCAAACGTCAATAACTATTCGCTCCAGGCTCTTACGCGGTCGTAGACGTTGCCGTCGTCTTCTCCCGTCGCGTTGCCAAACTCTCTATTATATCGTGCAAAACGATAAACAAAGGGTCAAAAATCTGTGCAGTCTGTGTCCAAAGAGCAAGTCGTTATAATGTGCCACACTGCTATTGGCAAAGCAACAAACTGTTTGAAAAGACAAGTAATAGATTATACTACTTAGTGTATGCTTCTTGTCCATAGGTTGTTTCGTCAGGGAAGACGGCGAATGTCTGTAGCGGCCACAAATTTTTGCGAAGAAGGAATGCAAGTGATAGCAGTTGCGTAGCCAGTTCGATAATAGGGGGGCCATATTCATATACTTGCATTTTGCATCAGTTTCTTTGAAAGCGATTGTTTTTGTGGCGTGTGAACGTGAATATATCAATATGCCCCCCCCCCAATTCTCGAACTGACTACAGCATGTAGTGGCGGTGTTACACACTTGCATTGGTTATAAAATTATGTTGTGAAGACATTTCTACATTGGAGTAATTGCCCCGAGGCCCCGGACATGAAAAGGCCGCCATCACCTCACTGAGAATACCAACCATTTTCAACCATTCGTTCGAAGAGAGAAATGTCAAGTTGATAATCTAATCCCAGTTGAAAGACAGTTGGTTTGGGTCGCAGCTGCTTGTGATCCCCGATTAGAATAAGATGCTCACACCCTCCGGTTAAAGCTGTAACGATGTGCGACTCTAAAACTTCGGCAGCTTCCTCAACGATCGTTATTTTTGGTTTTATGCGATGTAAAAGGTTGCGATACTTGGCAGCTCCTTAAATGAAAAAACAAAATGTTTAACATTTCTCGACAAAATTTTGTTCAGCTTAGTTCTCATAGCTAACCGATGATGGGTAACAATTCCAAAACGCAAAAACCAGTTTGTTCCTGCAATTGCATAGGATAGTCGCTGATAAACTTTATGCAGTTTTCATGTACTGAAGACGTTACAAAGATTTCATAGCTCATTATCGGCCATGTATGAGAATCTGGTTTAAGCCTGGTTGCCAATGATCGGCGATGCTCTTGCGACTATTGTTCTTTATCATTGGATTACCCGTAGACAAACGACTTTAAGCAGAAGTGATCAAGAACAACGACATATGAGAACTGGGCTTCAAAGCTACACGACAACATATGACATGACAGCTTGGTTTCATAAAATTCATTGGATATATCGTTGTTGGACTTGGCTAAAGTCTGTCTCCTTCCTTTTTATCTGTGTTTATGTGTGTTTGGGCCCATGAATCATGGGCCTGTAAAGGTCGGGTCACCGAGTTCTGTTGAAATATAAATAGTCACAAATTCAAATGCTAGTGCTTGGTGATATCGTATCAAAATAAGCACACAGATGGTTACACCACAGAGCTGTGAATTGTCGACTTTTCGAACCATGAGTGATAGTTGCCAATATCGTTGTCAAGTTCTATTATCCTACGGAAATTTGTACCTGTTGTTGTCATTCCAATGACGTGAGCTTCTCGGAGAAGCTCGTAATTTTGAGCGTTTCTTAACTCTTGTAGCTCTCTCATTCCTTTTTCGTATTCGTCTTGTACTCTAGCGATGGTGTTTTGATGTCGTTGACTGATGTCTCTCACCCATCTACGATACAAGCGCCAGCGGTCGTTCACCGGCAACTGCCATACGTCACGAATCCTCTCTGCTTCTGCCTCAGTCATTACATCTTCGCTCTGCAGTTGTTTTCTTATCTCAAAATTAATTCTATTTCTCGCTCGTTTCTTGTTTTGCACTTGCCACTCTCCAGAACTTTGGCCCAACTTGGATGGGTCAACCACGTCAAAGTCATCAAGTACAGGCACACCTGGTTTCTGATCGTTCAATCCATCGTCGTCGTCATCGACTCTCCGTTGATCTTGCATAAAATCGATTTCATATTCAACGTTCTCCGCTGTCAAAAGAATACGAAAAAATTACGAAATAGCAAAGGTTTGATCGATACCCATGGGCATTCTGTCGGCCATTTTTTCGAGGACTCATTATTTTAATAGCTAAATTACAGTACGCTCGAAAAATAAGCTGATTTTGATCGGTCGTAAAAAGAAGAGTGAGATCTGATTAAAAGAAAAAGCAAGAGCTCGTGCTCCCTCCTGAACTCACTTCAATATACTTGCTCTTTGGTGACAAACAAATTAAAGCCGGAAAACTAACGAGTAGAGATAAAACTGCACTCAGAACACAAGCCATCCGATATCAGACAAAGAAACAGGCTCTGAGACTACGTTCACAATACGCCGGTACGGTTAGAAAACGGCACACAAAAGTCGGAATAGACCGTCGCGTTCATATAAGCGTCACTTTTGCCGTTACACTTTAAGCACGGTTTCCACGCGGAGCGAGATGAAAACAGAACTCTTCGCAGCATCTTGTGAACACCGGTATGCTGTCTATATTTTGACGCTAAGTACTTGGACTTTAGTTTGGAACATAATTTCGAAAACAAACATGGCGTACTTAATTCATCTGCTGGGGCCAGTTGTGCGAAAGGTGGATAGTGCTATCTAGTGAAGAGTGATTTTTAAAACATTCGTAAAATTTTCCATTGATCCTTATAAATTAGATTAGGACGGAGATTCATAGATTAAAGGCAGCTCTATTTACCTCCTTGACCAATACGGATGTTTCGCAGTTTTTTGTCCAATTTACGAAGGCTGAAAAAACCATTATTCAGAGGATAGCACTATCCAACTTTCGTACAACCGGCCCTTGATTTTAAGAAAGCTTTTGTAAGCGCTTGCACTACAATTTTAGCAAGTGTGGACGTTAACGAAACCGTATGGAAATTCTAACCGGATTGGTGTGAATAGATAAGAAATGTTGCGTTATTATTTCATTCCGGCGTTCACACTAGTCAGATCGATCTGGTTTATGTGCTAACGCAAGTGGGGTTAGATCGACAACGATCAAGCACAGTTTAGCTCCCATGGTCTTCCCGCCGCACGTGCAGTCATTTTTTTATCAGCACTAAAAACAGAAAAAAGCCAAGGAAACCAGTAAATTTTTGTATGGCACAGAAACGTGACGCCGTACGTAATTTTTGTATGGCACAGAAACGTACGCCGTACCGGCGTACCGAAGTATGGTCAGAAAAAGAATGTTTAGCCCGCCCACGCACAAAAACGCCGATATTTATCGAAAAATTAGCGATATTATTTTTTTTAAAAAGCATGTACATTGATTGGTCGCAGTGCAAAGCTAAATTTAAACACTTGACGTCGGAATATAAGAAGTTTAAAACACTCGTTGCGATCACATCCATGCATCCATGTTGTCTGCCGCCATTTTGGTATAGCAACTATCGCTACCAGGCCCTACATTACAAATAGGGGGGTTCAGATTTGACTTCCACAGCCAACTTTGTTGTTAAGAAAACAAAATCGTTTGGGGTATTGTGTATTTGTATTGTGAACTCAGGGAATAAACGCCACAAGATCAATCTCACACTCAGATCGATCTTGTCAATTCGATCTGATGTTGGGCTAAGTGTGGACTGAGTTAAACACGTGGCAATTTATTGTAGCTAAATAATTAGTTGAAAATCAATTTCAGAACTCTTTTGCTAAATTCGGTATTTTAGCAGAGAATATCAAATGCGTATTGCATTGCATTGCGAAGGTGTGGATTTTAGATGTTTCCGTGAGGTGTGGGCACATAGAAACGGCGACGGTTGATACAACACGGCCGGCCTTAAATCTGTAAAATACGTCTATGTACATGTACACTTACCGTCTCCCATTACCATTTCATTATACTTGGTACTGCGGTAATATACGAAGTTCTTCATCATACCAACAAAATTCTCCATAGGTTGACGTGAGAAACTTGGAGCAACACCAATTTTCAACAAGTAGTCTTGACTCTCATCTGGGAGCCTCACACCTCTAATACGTTCTATGCGCTTGTCAATGTACAATGTAAGACTAAAAGTGCAAAATAAAAAATTATAAGGCAAATATACCAAATCTGTCAGCTGGTCCTCTGCGTTTGCCCATGACATCCACATTAGTAATCTGCTCAATACTTCATATAGTTGCTTACGTTTGTAGACAAATGTAAACAAATGCAATAACAAATAAGCAAACAGATTTGAAAACATAAGCTCCCTGATAGCTGTTATGTGTGAAGATGCGAAAAAAAGCATGAAATTACTTGCATGCAAAAGTAATATGACAGCGTTCATTATTTACTTGTCATTTTCATTTGAGTAAACCACTGCAATTTCGTGCCATTTGTCGTCGTTAACTCGAGAATGGCTTTCACAAATTACAGCATCGCCAGATACAAATTTGATTACGCCTGTAGCATCAATACAGAGAGCTTTAGAATCAGGCATCCATCGTCGATTCTTTGGCAGATTGGCAACAATATTTCCAGCTTGTCGAGTCTTGATATTTACACGCAGGGAAAAGTCAGTATTTCCCAATGGTAGTCCTTCGATCTCAACCGTGTTGTTTCCATGGAAAGTCACGGCCTTCTCGCCACATACCACAATTTCATCTATATTTGTCAAATATGAAACAATTGATAACAATTTTCATCCCATTTCTTTGCCGTATACGTGCCTAGCAGGTAAATAATGAAATTCCAAAGTTTGTGCTTGCATAAATGTTCCGAGCTTATGGGCTGCTGTAGCTTTGAATAACGATATGTTGTTGGCTGAGCAAAAGGCTCGTAAAGAGAATACTTCACGGTCGTGTTCTTTTTGGCATGTTTATGGACCAAGCCAAAACTCTGGCAGACGAGGCTTAAAATAAAGTGAAGGAGGTATTCTCCTGTACGAACCAAAACAGCTTGGAGTCAATGAGCCGTATTTGTTAGACACTAAGAGCAAGTAAAGCAAAATTAACAATTTCCACTAGATCCTTAATGATCCTTAATTGGTATTTGGGGAAAAAATTTTTGCAATGAAAACTTTAACATTTTCAATAAAACCGACGAGTAAAAATAAAAAGCATCTAGTTCCATCTCATCCTCAGACATTTCAAATTCAAATCCATTTTGCAAAATAAAGTGTTGACAAAAAACTTGTTATAATCTAACACTTCCCCCTAAAACTGAGCGGTTCCATAGTGTTGATTTCCTTTTACTCAGGAACCAATCAGATTGCTCTATTTTTTGTAAATGAACTGCTCAGAAGCAATTCTCATACCATGAAATAAAATAGTAACTTTAAAAACGACGGTTAAAGTTCTTTGGTGCAAACTTTTGGCTCTTTTGGAGTAATATGTGCTTCAGAAAACGAAATTATCTATATTATCTATATAATCATGGCTTTACTAACCGTTTTCCATGAGCTCTTCTCCAGCTACAAGATTGAGCCATTGCAAAACGATAGAGCCTTGCTGAGGCGATTGACCTGAGACATTGAAGGGTCTTCCAAGAGAAGTAAGATGCTGCTGGTTTACTACTCCAGATTTTTGCAATGTCGACTCAAACAAGATATTCTGCCAACATTTTTGTATGATGTTCGAAGAGATTTTCATTGTTTCTGCAAGCAAAAAATGGGGAAACTATTTCGATGCCTTATTCCATCGTCATGCAAGTAGAACTTCGTTAGGTATACTCCTGGGCCCGGTTGTATAAAAACGTGGTTAAAGTTAACTATATTTAAGTACGAATGTCAACCAATCAGAATCGCCTTTTCAAGATTTAACTACTTTTTAACTACAAAATCGTAGTTAAAATGTAGTTAAAAGTTTTATACAACCGGCCCCTGCACAATATTTCATGTGTACCAGCTTTTTCTCAATTAAAGTCGGAATTATTTCAGCGATCTTTGAGTTTGATTACCCCTGAAAAAGTTCATAGATTAGAGCACCAACAATTGGGTGTTGAATTTCGACTTCTTGTTCATTTTCTTTGATTTTGCCAAACCAAAAGGGCAGAGTTGCGACATTGTGTGACCTAATATTAGACGGAGGCTAAAGATAACTCGGCTCTGGTGCATGAGTACGGCTGTCGCCGATTCTCGTGCTCAAGCGCCATTATTTTCCTTCACAATTGGGCATTGCGCAGGATGCGTGGTTCTCAAACCGCAAGGCATGCGTAAACGCTCGGGTATAGGAAAATGACTATTGCCAACTCTCGCTACCGCCATAGTGTTCTCAATTCTTTTCCGATGTCAGCATGTTTACTCGTGATTTCTACCCGTTTCCCGCCATATCTTATGGTCTAATTCTACACGCGTAAAAATCATCATGTTGTCGCAATGTTGATAAGAACAGCATGCAACAATGTTGTGCTGCACCTACTGTTCACAGTTGTTAACAATGTTGTTCAGGATTATTACACCCCATTAAAAATAAACAATATTTATTCAACATTGCTGACAATTACGAACAACACGTGCAGCACATCATTGTTGCATCCTGTTATAGTGCAGGCTCATAAGTTTTAGCTGTGCACTAAGCCGTGTCGTAAAAAAAGTGGTGTGTTTCCTCGTTTCTTCAACCCTTGGGCCGGTTGTACGAAGCCTGTTTAGCTTAAACGGTGGATAAGCTCAAAATGGAAACCCGTATTTATATATTTCTCGTGCATCCAAACTTTATATTTTCTAGTAAATAAATACAATAATTATGTATCTAAAAATTGCTTTAGCACATAATATTGAATTGTGAAGATTTACAACAGACGAGAAAGCAATTTCAAATTCTGGTTTGTCCACATGCAGTTTAGGCCAAACGGGCTTCGTAGTTCGTTCACCCGTATCTGTAGTGTAAAGTCAATGCCCCTAGAGGAAAGAAAAACGCTAGTACGGATCGTACGTCACGGTACGTCCGACCAAAACCGGGTATCGTAACCTCTCTACTATACGGCACATAAAAACCCCCGTTTTTTTAGTGCAATAGGGCCTCAACATTCTACGACGTGAGCTCAACGATGAGACTGTTAAAATAAGCACTTAGCTTTTCGTATTCAATTTACAAGTAAAAGCAGTTTTGTTGTTATAGTCGTTCACGTTGCGACTCTTAACCAAGAAACCTTTTTCAGTGATTCACAATAAAAAACAA
>JAOBYK011141973.1:0-22811 GCA_025434845.1 Phenganax subtilis | reverse complement strand
AGTCAACCTACTCGATCACATACACTAAAAGGAGAAAAATCGCAGCAAAAATCGCCCGTGTGAACTGGCCTTAAGAATTTCACGTCAGTTTTTCCAAGAATTATAAATTTTATTTTAGACCGCCCCTCGGGATGGCAATGTGGAGCTTTACTTGTGTTTTTATCGCTGCTTCTACCAACAAATGGATCAGAGCTTTGTATCTTTTTATAAAGTAGGCTTAGCCTTGCACAAGTTTAGCCGAGTATATTAGTCAAGAGATTTACTGTACTATCTCCGTTTTAAAGTATTGTTTCATTGACCCTAACTCTATTCAGATTTTCACATGTCGTCTCACGCATCGGAAAACTGGAAGCTATTGATCGTAATTACTTTCTCATTACAGCTGCAGATTTTTATCACAATCAGGTGAGAATAAGTCGGTCATTATGGAGCCACGAAGGAGCTACCTTTATGTTACGCTCTGGGCGATGCTAATGCTAATAACTGTGCATTTCTACTCAGAATTTAACAGAAGATGAAAAAAAGTCATTCCTATCAACATTTGAGAAAGTTGCGCAGCCAGGATCACCGTACACTCAACTCATTCAAAACGTACTTTGATGAATATAGAGTAGGGATAAATTGATCTACTAGTAATTTGTAAATGTTTTCAAGTCATAGCAGTAAATTATTTTGAAATTTCTGAAAACATCCAGTACTTTCACATCTTCACGTTCATCTAATCTGTCACCTGCAATAATGGTGGTATATATGACTTCCCACGATAATAGATTAAAGCATTTTAAAGGGATGCGGCATGCATTTAATCCTATAGTATAATGTTGTTTTCTGGCCCTCGACAAATGCTAGGGCGGTATTGTCGGACGTTGCTTTCCAAACTAAAAGCAATATAGTAAAGAACTTGCTACGTAGTTTGTTCTATACAACTGAACTTCTCTAACGGTCACGTTCCAACTACATTTTTCCTCCCAACACAGTACAATTGTCTATTAGTAACACTTTCTCAGAGCAGCCAGCTTTCGACAACGACCACTTTACAAAACTCAAGGTGGCCGTTGTGAAAGGCTTGCTTGTCTAGAGAAATTCATGGCAACTACTAATGGCAATTATGGCACAACATCAACACGTCATCATACGCTTGGCTGTTTTCAAAATGGTCGAAACTTAAGGAGTGACGTGTTAATATTCGCTGCAATGTGAGATGAATTTTACTCGCTACTGCACGTTTGTTCTCGGGTTGTTTATTTTAGACATTTACACGACACAAAGTTTTGATTTTGGAGCGATTTGTTCCAACGATAATCTGAGTGTGACGTATGGATCTTTGAGTGTCGATTGTGGCGGAAAGTTCGACCGAGAATCGGTCACTCCTGCACCTAAAATCACGTTTTCTGGTGCTCTCGAGGTAAAATACCGTCTCTTTCAAAGAAGTAATGTAAATAGTATTTTAAAACTTGCACATTAATAACTAATCCGTGTTTGTTTAGGGGAAATTCTATGAAGTATTGATGATTGATCCCGATGCACCTTCAAAGGAAAACCCAGTATCAAGGTCTTGGCTTCATATGCTGTTGTCTGATGTGAAAGTAAGGCCTGGTTTTTTGGGTCGTAATTTAACGCAATTCATGGGCAATGCTTCCCGATGTATTATTTTCTGTCACGAATGAAACAAACAAAACAAAATAGACGTAGTGTTTTACGCATCATTGGTCCCTGACAATCTAGGCATTAGTGCTGTGCGCCGGAGCCGGAGTTTTAGCATATTTTGCCGGAGCCAGAGCCGGAACCAGAGTTTGTTCAGCTCCGGCAAGACTCCGGCAGCATTTGTTTGGGCTGCAGACTACTGTCGGACTTCTGTAAACATCCCACTAAATTTGATAAATGTCCGACGAAAATATACTTTGAACAACGTGCGATTAGTATTGACGAACAACGAAGATTCACGTGAAAATATTTCATTCGATTCTATGTATGACAGTGCTTCCACTTTACAATGCAAAAATTTCTATGAAAGCTTGAATTTTTGCTGTGTTGCCCGAGCAGGAAAATTTTTTGCCGGAGCCGGGATCCGGAGGTGAAAAACCCGGAGTTTGCACAGCTCTACTAGGCATCGGCGATGAATTGCGATAGAATCAGTGAAAATAAATCTGCATATGTTTCAGATTCTATAAATTTCCGATTGACCATCATCAATGCGAGGACTATTTCATTGTAGGGAAGTGATCTTAAAAATGGGATTTCTCCGAGTGATAGTGGTTTCAAAGTGACAACAGGTTTGATTTTCAATAAAAAATCTTATATTCTTCGACTCCAAAGTGGGTAAAACAGGTATACTAGTACTTTTCTTTCCAAACTGAAACAAATTGCAAATGATATTCTGTTGTCACAATTTCTATTTGATTGTACAGGGTATGCACCCCCAACGCCTCCAACAGGATCCGGGTACCATAGATACATTCTAATGGTATTCCAACATGACACACCATTGGGCGCACAGATTGTGATTCCACAACGAGGCAGATTTGATATTGATAAATTTACTGCAGCCTACGGTTTACCTAAAACACCGGATGCTAGTAATATGTTTGAGACTTTTACAGATTAATGATTGAAGCAATATAATATGAGCAATTTAGAGAAAGATATGGTAACAAAAAATAGACTATACGGTAATGTAACTCTAGAATAATTAGTGCAAATTTATTTCAAATGATTCCGGTATATCAAGAGTTTCTGTCTTTGCTTTATACGCAGGCCATCTACATACAGGACAGTTGAGATTTTTACAATGATTGCCTGAATTAAACCAAGTTTCCAAGCACTTTTGATGAAACACGTGTCGGCAAGGCACAGACACCATGATACAATCTTTTACGTACTCTTCAAGGCAAATAACACATTCTTTTCCTTGTAAGATATTTGCTGGTCTGTTCTTCCACCGACATAAATCACAGTTGAAATTTTTCTTTTTTGATTTTTTATTTGCTGGTAATCGGCATTCACAGTTTTTCCATATTGGAAGATCTTTTACGAAGTGTGTTGGCATTAGAGGACGAAGCCATAAGTCAGGAGTTGCAAGTCTTTGAATAATAATGTCCTCGTAAGATCTAGTGAATAAACTGTCTTCATTTGATCTGGAAGAAAACCCTCTGGTGGATCTGAAAGAGTGAAAAAACCGACGGAAATAGACTAAGTCTTGGTAAAACCAATCAGGAGTGTCCTCGTCCTCATTATACACCCATGTAAGGAATTTCAATCTTTTCTTGAACTTATGCATGCAATATCCATACATGCAAAAGCCAAGTCCAAACCACAGTGGAGTTCTAGAGTATTTTAGGAAGTGATATCTGACCAAAGACAAAAGATCGCTGTCCGTTATAAAACGACATATTTTCAGACCAATACTAAGAAAAGGTTGAGCGAAATTGCAACGAAACAGACCAACTAAAGGTAACCATGTTATAATAAGCGCTGTGTTAGCAAAAGCAATAAAAAGAATAAACTTAACAGATTTTCTTAATATCCCTCCTGGCGTCAAAAACAGTTCCAAGACGCAAATTTGATTGACGAGTAGTATAGCCAATAAGAAGACGTCATTCACTTCGGGGTGCAAATTTGTCAAAAACATCTTCATTGCATTATATTGGAGAATTTCTCCTTTTCTGTGTCCATAGAAAAACCGTCTTTCTGGGGTAACTACTTGTAGTCTAGAGAGCTTATGAATGCCATGTTTTTCTCGTATCTCATTCGCGTTTTCTTTTGTGATCTTAAAATATGCAAAGTGAACTCTACTCGTGAATTTTATTGAAAGCGATGATAATAGGGCAGGCGGGTCTTCTAACCGACCAAAAAGAACAATTTTTGTGGTATCATAGTGACTCTTATCTTTCTCTAAGTATTCCATGTATTCGCTGTGTGTTTGAAGTTTCCTAATGCGCGTAGCAAGAGCAGACTTAAGCCACGAGAGTGCACGCTCCACTGACGGTTTTGAATTGTATACATCGATCATGACATTTCCTTTCGCAGATTGACCTCTTGGAGAGGATAATAATAAGCATTTAGCATCCCAGCCGTTCCTTGCGCACAAACGAGGCTCCAGACTGCAATCGAACACTCCCGTTTTTATTCCTAAAAGTGTGACTTTCTCTGATAATTTCCTCCACTGCTTCAACGAAAGTAAGGAAGTTCTGTATTGAGGAATGATTTGAACCAACCACCCGCTTGCTTTCGTATCTTCGATTTTCTCGAACAAATGCGATGAGCTTCGGAATTGAGTAATTTCTCCATCATTTTCATTCTCGCGTGCGTCTATGCAATTTTCTTCAGCATTGAAACTTCCAGATTCTTTGACGAGCTGTGCCAGCTCGCTTTTGTCTACGACACCGACATAGCTTATTCCTCGTTCATCCAGCAAGGCCTTTAAACGTCTGACGCTAAGTGCAAACGGATTGAAAAACGGAGATGCAACGCAGCTAAGCTCCAACCAGCTTGACGAAAGATCAAGGATTTTAGCCACCAAGAAAACGAGTAGAAAATAGATTAGAACTAAAATTGTCTTAGCAAACATTTCTATCTTCGAAATGTTTACATCGCGAAACTTTGTTATGGCGGTTTGTGGCGGGTGTCTGAGTGATGACTAGACGACACCTGATTGGTCACAACTGGTGTCTTCTGATTGGTTTAGAGAGGAAAATATATGAGCTCGAAATACCATTTCTTCCTTTAAGGTGGATTTCCATGCAGTGCAAAATGTCGCGCGTTCGACATTTTGCTATCGCTTTCTTTTGAATTGCCGGCTCTCAAGCGGAACACATATCGTTGGATCTGGTTCACAGTTCACAGCGCAGATTTCAAAAGAAAGCGATTGCAAAATGCCGATCGCACCACATTTTGCACTGAATAGAAATCCGCCTTTAGCCCCAAGAAAAAATGGAATGCGAGTACTGAAGTATGGGTTGCAGATATTAACTCAGTGATACTAAGGCCTGGATCAAACGTCACTCTTCTCATGCGCCGAACCTAATGTAATTGAGCTCAGACAAAGACTTTCGGTCATTTGCATTAGGTTCGGCGCATGAGAAGAGCGACGTTTGACCTAGGCCTAACTGACATAATGAAATAAAATAAAGATAGGGCAAGTTTTTTGTCCCTTCACGGGGTGTCAACATTATCGTATATAGTTTTCATTGATTGCACTGTTGCTGCCTACTATGTTTCGATGACTGTCGAGCCATTACGAAGAACAACTGGAGTCTCTTATTGCAGTAATAGCTACTGGTCGTGTTGTCTTTTAGTCTTTCTTATTGTACCAAACGTTGACGATGCTATTTAGATCTGACCAGCTAGGCTGATCTATTCTTGGTTGTATAAATAATATAGTTATGTAAGTTTTCCTATGGTATCAGCTGCGTGTCTGAGGTTACAATACTAATTGATTAGTTGATGTTTTGAGTAACTGTTATAAGAAGCTCTTGACAGTTATTTTTGGTTGTTTACATTGGATGCATGTAGTCTGTCAATCATTTTACATAGTGTGCATTCATAGTAAATCTGTCATCGTAATTTGAGAAGAGATATATAGATTCCAAATTTGTCAAGTCCGGTTTGCACTGATAAATTGCTGTCAACTTTTTCACAAACTAACAAACAAGTGAAATGACAAACAAACAACCATACTCGCCCTAGGCTTTTTGCAAACTCCCACAATTTGTATGGCGGGAAAATTGTTCAAAATGGCGACGGTTTGTAATTGAGATAAACAATGAAGTGTTTGTTCATAAAATATTGTCTTTAATTTGTCAATTGATCTAAACTTTTGTACATAAATAAAAAATTCAACTACTGCAGCCACGATTACTGTATATTTGGCTTGGAAATAACGTTTCTGTGTCTTGAAATCGGTAAGATAATTCTCGAAACACACCTGATCAAATAATAATTAGATACATATTTAAAGTACTTCATCCATTATCGATGAGCTATCCAAAACAGTATAAATGAATGTTAATGCAAATTTTGTGTGTATGTAATACTTTTGTGTAGTAATAGTACTATTAACAAAGAAGTAACATTAAAATGTTGCAAAAGTAAAGATTCTATGGTAACAGGGGATGCGATAACAGACGATTCTTTAGGGCAATTTTTTTTCTCTCTGATTTGTAAAAGGTGTTCTTTTGCAATGATGTGTCTTGTAGTCTAAGCAAAGAAGTCAAACTTTTGCCAAAAACTGTATATAATATATTTATAATTGTTTTTTCTTTGGTCTTCAAATCTCTTTGTATTCCTTACATCTTCCTCGTCTGTTCACTTCACAATTAAGTATGATTTTATAAGTTAACTAGAACAGGAAACATTAAGAAAACAAACAGTACACTGTCTCACAGATTCACACCTAAAAGGAGTGGTGTATAATTGTCAAGTTGCCAAACAGCAGAAAAAAGACATGAGATATTGCATTGGAATTTCCTTGAACTGTTCTTGAAGATAAAGAAAGTCTTATTAGTGAGCTGTTCAGGACACTTTGTCTTACCCAAAGAGAGGCACTTTCCTGCAACCTTTTTGTATTTTCTAAAATCCTGATTTATAGTGCCTAGTGGATGCCAGCCAGTGATGCTAGCTTGAAAACGACCAAATATCACAACATTTCAAAGCAACAATATCAGAATTTCAAAAATCTTGTTCAAAACAGTCACATGCAGACCTGCCTACCAAACAGGACGTGGCATTTGAGAACAAAATTATTCCACTTGTTTTTTTTAGCAATGAAAACATTGCTTTGTTTATTACACTTATTTGATATCACCCAACTTTCAAATGCTAAAAAAAGTACTTCTGAATGATGTGAAATTCCAATGCAAGATGGGAAAAACATCCTGTTTTCAGTGATAGCATCTTTAAAGGAAAAATAATGACAAAATAATCTAAAATTAAAATGCAAAAAAAGTGGATTGGCTTGCAACGGAAGAACGTGAAATACAATATAATATCACAATATTCCTTTTGAATGCACCGCTGTGTTGATATCCAGCGATGTTACACTTCCCCTCGGATGTTCTTATTGCACTGGGCATGCGTGATTGAATTCTGTCACAACTGGAATAAAATATAAAATCACTATGAATATAGCATACGTTTTTCGAAAATAGACTGAGGTTAAAAACACTGAAACCCATTTTGACAACGACAGACTTTACACAGCTTAAGTTCTTGTGCACCATAAACTGAAGATTTATAGATCTTTAAATTTGCAAATATTTGGATCATTCTATGACGGAGGCGAAATCTTATATAGTTTTCATCATATTGCAACGTGATAATGTACATCTGATCTCAAGCTTAATAGCAATTGTAATAGTTATAACAATGGTTTAAAATATCCGCTTTTGGAACGAGTGGATGCATTATGTAATACCAGTCTTTCCTACAAACATTAGCGTTGAAATAAGAGACGAATAGTGGCGATATTTTTGTTAGTCTTCCAAATATACTAGTTTGTAACGATCAAATAGAATTGAGTACACTCAATGCTGACAGTAAATATTTCGCTAGACGGAGATCATATGTACACTAGACATTTGAAACATAACGGGACATTCGATATATAAGTAAAAACTAGATTGTCATTGTTTTGAGTGAAAATTTGAGTTATTTTCGTTGTGCCCTTATCAAACTAGTTAGAAGAATTTGTTTCCAAATGGTAATTTTTCAATGCAAGACCAAATTTTTGTAAAAGCACTGAAACCGATCTGAACACTTCATCGCAGGGCCTGGAGTTCGATTCCTTGTAGGGTGTATAGTTACATAACTTCTACTGTTCAGTTCAAAATTACTGATAGTATATACTTTTATAATGAAGCCGAATTGAGTAAAATATTGTAGGATTATGTAACTGTGTTATCTTTCAGTCACAGGCATGCATTGTAAAAATATTATTTTGTGATATTTTAGGAATTGGAGCAGTGTAGCGCGAAAATGAGCTCATGGAGAGCACGTGTTATTGACTCATGCAGAGGCAAGTTCCACATATTTGAAATGTTACATGTGCATTAGCGATAAAAACAAAGGATAAAACAGTGTGAGATTTCATGTATCAAGAAATGACTGAGAAATGGTAAATTGTTTAAGAATTCACGAAATTTATCTCGAAAAATGATAAAATCAAACTTAGCTCCCAAAACAATCATTAACGCTTGCTCAACTGTCTCACACTAAAACTTGTTTTTCTGTTTTCCTCGTTTAATTAAAATATGCCGACAGAAATCCATCAACAGCTCAAGAGGCTCATTAATATTTAAATCTTTGGAATTTTTCTCCCCAACTTGGCTCAAAGCTACACTCCGATCTCAACTCTTATTCTCGTACGCGAAGTCAGCTCGATATAATACATTTCTATATATGCTATGCTTGTTATACAAGTTTTGTTTTACTTTTTGCCAGCTAAAGCACTCAAATATATTGCGTTTTGAGGGGAAATCAAGTACACGCACGCAAAAACATCTGCTCGCTCGCTTGGAAACTAATCGCATTTTCTGTCGTGGTAACTCGTTCGATAAGATTGTACTGTACGAAAAACACGTACGATCGTTAAAGATGTGGTTTTGCCACAAAAACTTACTTGCGGTGTTGCTAAATGAATCGGGCGTCAGGACGGCGCGCCAATATAAGTGCAAGCAAATACCTTACGCAAGAATGAACATGTTCGGCAAATTGCTGTGAGACTCTGGAATATGCTACTACGTTGGATCACGGACACGGACTTCACTACCGACATAAGTTTGGGCAAAACTCTGTATATTTTTCGCTCAAAGTATCATACAATCAGTAGCCAGCACTGAGAATAGAATACATATATTGTGGCCCGCAATCCAGCGCGAGACCTGAACTCATAACTACATAGTTTATTAGAATACAAAAGAAATAAGGCGCTTTTACACTAAAGCAAAACTCGGAAACTTTGTTTTACCTCAAAACGTTTGGTCTCTAAACTGATTCTACGACCAAAAGTATGTTTCAATAGTAAGCGCGAAGTACGGTGATTATATAAAACAAAGACTGTACGCGTGACACGTCAGCACTACAACACAACAAGTATTTTTGCAAGCAATCTATTTTCGAGAATCAGTAGAAAAATTAACTTGGTTACTTTTTTTTGAAAAGAAAATACGGAAGGCAAGTCGTGCCTCGTCATTTTAAATCAAAATATACTATAAATTATTAAAAAAACGAAGAGCAAGGCACAGCCATTGCACTTCGCTTTGGTAAAGTAATCCCGAATCAACAGGACCAACTTAACTAAACGCCTGCAACACTGCATCATATATATGTACATATATAACGCGGTTAATCTTTCATCGACTATATATACAAGGTTTTAGGACCAGCCCAAAAAGTTCATCTCTCATACTATTTAAATATAATACAAACGTGTTCATCTCTACGGGTTAAGTGTCATTTATATTGTTCTATGTAGCGCCAGCGCTGGTAAATGATTAATAAAGTTTTGTAATTTTCACGCAGACAGTGGTCTGGGTGAAATGGAAGGGACTTGGAATTGAGGTGAAGGAACGGTGGTTAGGTTAGGATGACTTTGAGCAGCCAACGCCTTTTTAGCTTCTTCCTCTTTCTTGGCAGCCTCGCGAAGATGGATTTTCATATGACGTCTTCTTTCGTCCGATCTAGCAAAACGACGGCCACAAGTGTCGCAAGCGAACGGCTTCTCACCGGTATGGGTTCTGATGTGAGTTGTAAGATGGTCAGAACGGCTGAAGTTACGCATACAAATACGACACTGGAAGGGTTTTTGGCCAGTGTGTGTTCGCATGTGACGAGTCAGCTCATCGGAACGCGAGAATCGTCTTGAACACGTTTCAACTGGACATCCATACGGTCGTTCGCTTGGCGGAGTTTTAGCGCGCTTCGTAAGTTGGTCGTCACGTTTCACCTTTAAAAGACCGCTACCAGCCTTTACGGGTTTGTGGCTGTTCGGCAGTGGTTTGCTTGTAACCTTGTAACCGATGTTGTTATTCAAGAAATCGTTTGTTGTCGGGTTCAGCAATTTGTCGAGGCTCGCGTCCAGTTTAAGATTTTGTGACAACTGGCTGGGATCGCTGATCAGTGGCCATTTCATGTTCACGGTGACTGTAGTCTGCGGGTAAGGGAGGCTGTAAGGATAGGCGTTTGCTGCTGGCGTCGCCTTCTGGTAGCTTTCAAGAAACTGCTGTTGTTGTAGTTTCTGTAAAAAGGCAGCAGGTTGTTGTTGGACGTTGTTTTGAAGGCTGCATGATACAGGTTGCGACATCGACGCTGGAGTTGAACAACTGCTTGACAATGGGGGCGCTGTACTGATCGGGTTCGCGTTACTTACGAGGGAGGTGAGGACAGTTCTGTCTGGGTTCCATAGGTTGTGTGGTGGGGAATTGTAGACAGAGGTTTGCGGCGGAGGGGTTGTTGCTGTAGAGGAAAACACGTCAATGAGAGATGGGTTTTTGAACTGGTCTAAACGTTGTACGGTCTTCTGAAGTTGGCTGATGTCGGGTTTAATGTCATGTTTCAAGTCGGGCACGGCTGCGAAGTCGTATTCTCCTGTAAAAAACAAAACACATTTAGTTCACATGATACTAAAAAGTAAATAATTTGGTGTTTTAGTTTGGTGTTTTAGCTGCGCTAACAGGCCAAAGACTATGTTGCGACGTACGAAAATTCTATAGGAAACGGATTAAAATTAAACATTGAATAACGAAGGAAAAGCCGAACACAATTTTTTAATTACTTGTGTAGTTTCGAAAGCATAAGGATCATGCTGAAGCTAGGCAAAGCGGCTTTAAAGTTGTTGCGTCATATAAAATTGAAGCGTGAAGAAAAATTTTCACCCGTCTATACGATACGATATTATGAATTGAATAAACCAAACAAAAGCGAAAGAATCTTAACTAGCGTAGTAAACCGGTTGTAGCAAATGAAAGAATCTATACATAGAAGGGAAAACAACGCGAATGTGGGCGAAACTCGTGAAGAAGGAAACTAAAGCCCTTTAAGTCGAAGTAAAGTTTGAAGCTAACCTGGTACGGTTTGTTCACCGAATGAATCGACACCAAAGGGAAAATCGTCTAGGCAAGCTTGCGCAGATTGCGTGTTTAGTTGCTGTGCCAAAAATCCCGAAGGATCCGTCCATCCAAGCAATTGGTCAGTTGCGACTTTCGCGAGACTGCCTAAACTTCCCAACGCATCCGTGCTTGTCGCTGTTAGCATATTGCTGTAGTCGTAATAGGTCATCGTTGTGTGAAAAAAAGATTGTTAACTGGTCAACAGTCAGTTATCGGCCTGCGATAACTTTTTTAAATGATTTTTGAAGGTTCGGGACTAGCCCAAGTTCACTCTTGTATTTTCTTGGTTGTTTTAATTCACTCCTCAACGCCTTTTCTTATATGTATGATTCTTATTTGCGTATTTTATTGCACTCCGGGCGTTTGACCAATCAACGAGCCGTATCGTCGGTGACGTAGAGCAGACGATTGACGTAGATGCTAATGCAGTGTTATCTACATTTGGTCTCAGATTAACATTCCGAGATGTAATTATGAATGCCAGCTATCGATCAAGACTGCTTTTAAATTCTTTATACGTTGCAGTTGTGCAAATATTTAAAGCAACGTATAAAAAATGTGAGGGAAAATGCTCGAGCAACAGCTTGAAGCGGCAAGAGTGCCATAACAGCGGATACAAGCTATTCAGTATTATTAAGAACACATGATGGGTTTGACAGACTCAAGATATTGAAGCAGGGTGTTACTTTGTTTGGTTGCTTGGAAACGAAAACAAAGCTGGCGAATGCCTGACGTCAAGCTATGCGGAACTTCAAGAATCCTATTACCTTCAGCGCTCTGAAATCCCTTCTCAAATATCAATCTATTGCTAGATTCTGTGCCGGAAAAAGCGTTTTCTGAAGTGCTAAATGCTTTATTATACATGCGCTTTTTCTCGCATTAATAATGCATACTAATGTTACCATCTGCTCTGAGTAAAGTCTAACGTATTAAATCGCATCAAGACGCATAATTTGTCAACATCTTGCCGCCAAATATAGCACAAGCAATCTAAAAATAAGTGCAGCTGCTTCGCGCGGATCCTCGAGATTGGCGGAAAATGAAAGAATCCATGAAGTTCTGATAAGTGTGCAATACGTAGATTGTAAATAGAGCGAAGTTGCCTCTAAAAATACACGTCAATTTCATTATAATTAACAACAGTGAAGATGTGCCGTTAACGAGCGACTTTAGATATTATAAGGAGATTAAAAGCTAGCTCAGAGCATGTGACTGATACGCAGGATCTTACGTGAAGATATACTACTTTTTGCCCGGATTTATTTGCCACGATGTATAGGTGTTATACAGCTGCGCATTTGGAAGCAGTACAGTACAAGAAACTTTGCGAGATTCTCGCGTAGGTGTACAATCACTATATTAGCGAAGTTGAATTAAATGACGCTCGATTTGCTATATTTTTTGTGTGGTGAATGTGACCGTTATACACGGGCAACCTCTTGCGAATGATTTAATTGATGCTTTGTGTTTGAGAATAGTATTTCAGGAAACTGTACTTGTAGAAAGTGTATGAAGAAGACGGCGTACTGTACAAAGTGTACAAAGTATTACATGGCAGGAAACACGCAGGAAACAGTTGTAGCTATCATGTTGTTAAAACAAGATCCACCATGTTGGAATTACTCACCGTGACATGTAAGCTTAAGAGAAATAAAGACTTTTACTCTTTAAAAAGAATAAAGACTTTTCTATTGTGTAGGCTTTTAGATGTCTTCTGTATTGCAACGTCATGTGGAGAAATTGTAGTCAAAAGTATAAATTATGTTGCTTCGTGTAAAAAGATAATATTCATGAAATATTAAAAGTGTTTATAGCTTTGAAGAAAATTACAGTGAATAAGTTTACGTGCAGAAGCATGTTACGCACAAATTTGTCAACAAACGGGGTTTTTCTTTAAGTACGTTTATTTAATACACAATTTTTTTAAAAAAATAAGTCAACTTGCGTGAAAAGACGAGCTTTTTTAAAGCCTCAGCTGATATAGAAGCAGATTTTACTTAAGCCAGCTTATCCAAAATTGTGGGTATAAGAGCTTCATGTACTTAGCCTCAGTTTTGACGCATATATCTTCATGAACTGTGTAACTGATAGATAAAGTTCAATTACATAATCCTTCTAGGACACGCCTTGAAGTTTTTGACTAGATTTTGCAAAGGATGTTTATAACACGGCAAACAGATGACGTACAGGAATGCGGAACATTTGATTGCCAGGAAGGAACACTTCGCGGGAAGTCTAAGTTACGCGTAGAGCGTTTCAACATGTTGTTAAAGCTGTTTTGTATCAGTTTGGTTAAATGCCGGGAAAACAGTCTTGCTGAATTGCGTGGGCTTTTAATATTACGATCATGTTTAGTATAATTGACTTGTTGAATGTTTTCGATGGAGAAGAAACTGGCTGTGTGCGAACGTTGCCTCGTGAACTATTCCACTTTTATGATTGGCAATCTTTAGTTGTGTGGATGAAAGGTTATGTTTTAAGTCAACAGTTACTATACAGTCAACTCTCTCTCTATGCCTTTGAGCAGTGTGTGTGTGTGTGTTGGAAAGAACAGAGTAGTTTCTCTCAGTTCCTTCTCTGGCTATGTTAGAGAGGTTGGAGTGTGTCAATGCCTGTTTACACGGACGATTTTTGATGCGTTTATTCTCGTATTGAACGATGTGAAAGAGTGGATAACTGGCGAGTATACTTGGTGTAACAATTTTTCTAGTGCACTCACCAGCCTACTGGATCACATACGCTAAAAGGAGAAAAATCGCAGCAAAAATCGCCCGTGTAAACGAGCCTTGATGTTCCTGATATCAGCATGAGACAGTAGAGTTGTTTACAGAACGCTGTTCATCTTAGGGGGTCATTTTAACTATAATCGCGTCCGATAAAACTCAATTTGTCTTCAAATTCTATATTTAGCGAAGCAATTTCATTCTATTGCGTCAAAAATAATTTGTTGTTAAACACGATCTTTTTTTGATTATCCGAAAGCCAGCTATCTTGCACCGCGGGATGACGAACCTATTTTCGCCTTGCACCTGCAATTACTCGCCTTAAAACATGCGATAAAATACTCGCAGAAACCAGCCCGACAAGAAACATATTTGTTATAAAAGTAGCCTAGGACCAATGAAAAAAAAAACGTTTTGTTTAAGTTTTAAGAATATCTAACCCGATTCGTTCCTGGAAGGTGAACTGTGAGGATAAATGAGTATTTAAAATTGTACGCTATCATTCACAGTCTTAAGGACTGCTGATAATTTTTTAATTGTAAATAGAGTCTTATCTTTTCATTATAAAGAGGAAGTTCTTTCACTTTGAGAAAGAAAGAAGTTAAATGCTTGAGCTTTTGAATCATTTTTGTAGCATTGAGTTTGATTGTGGGTTAATTTAGTTCGTGGATTGAAGTTTGTCATCTTCGTTTTAAATATTGACCGGAGAAGTGCTCTTTAGTTTGCTCGTGTCATTGTGTTTGTCTTGGGTTGTTTTTTGTCCGTCAGTAGTGTGAGAGAGAAAAGCTGTATTTGTGCAGTATTTCTCATTTCCATCACGTGCCTGTATCAACTCAGACCACTTAACCGCTGAGACTTGCGCGTGGCGTTGTTGGATGTTTGCTGTTCAAATATACTGATAACGAGTCATTTCAAATTAAATCTCACTGCACAATTACTGAAGCTCTTTTCTGCATTAGTCGTCGCTGCTTATTCAGTAACTGAGTATGTGTACGTGCTTGCGGTTTGAAATAGTGTCAAGAATGCCAATTTATCATTCGGTGATAGGCCTTGCCATGTAGACAGCAATGTAATCTTCTTAACAGCTTAGTGTACAAGGAAACCCTAATAGTGAGTGAGCACCGCCTATACTCAACCCTCTCTTGTATCGTAGGTGGGCTGCATAGTGCACATGCTTGAACTTTACAATTGCATTACAAGACTGCACCTTTCGAAACCAACCTCCCACTCATATACAGTCACGATCCAGTGAACCAAACTATATTCCCAATTATGGGTCCTGAATATTGCAGTTATGCGACGACTAAAGAAAAATGCCTGGTCATGCGAAATCATCCATGGCAACGACCTTTTTCATCAATAAACCTTTCAGAAGTAAGCATTTCGCTGAATTTTACCATATGCAACTATAAAAATGTATCTTAAATTCATGGTTACAACCTATAGCGATAGTTATCATTTAGTTCCTCTAATATGTAGACAGTACGTGGGTTCAGACTCAGTCGGAGTTTAAATTGTTGCCGGGTAAACAATCCAGGTTCCGTCTCAATCGATTTCAGATCGCTGACCATTTATAGCATTAGATGAACGTTTAGATAAACAATATGAAAACTAAGCATGTTGGAGTCCAAGCAAAATATTTCCTCTTTCTTTTCCTCTGACTGGAGGAAACGTTTCTTCAGTTCAAACAATACCGTAATTATTCGAATAAACGCCGCAGTGTTTGTTAAAGTTTTGACGTTTCAGGTGCGGCGTTTATTTGAGGGCGGCGTCTATTCGAGGGCGGCGTTTATTGCAAATTTGGTAACAACTGCCAATTTATTTTTTAACTAACAGCTGAACAACAGAGCAATACTGGGTCTTTCACTGCTTAGTTATGACTGCTTCGAATTGCCGCCGCATGGATGAAAAAAAGTGCGGCTTTTATTCGAGGGCGGCGTTTGTTCGAGGGAGGCGTTTATTCGAATAAATACGGTATTGTTGCATATTTCCTGCATGTCTGCCTTTATTGTGTCATAATGCTAGAATTATATATAAACAAACCATTCACTGCCCACTTTGCTTGTTTTGACGTACCGTTTGTAGTTGGTTGAAATGCTGCTAAAGTGCTTGAAGTCATGAGCTCGCGTGCTGCATCTAAGGGACAAAAAAATCTACAATAACCTTTCAAGTTTTTTCAAATCATATCAAAAGCTGGATTGAAAAATAGTTGTTTCAGAACTTTCGGAAGAAATCTTATAACTTGGAGAATAACAGTGTGTTAACAACAGTCAAAAAATCGGCAGTATACACCGTTTTCACTGATGGCCTCTTCTTTGCGCAAAGAGAACCGAATTTCACAATTTTAATACAACGCCGAATTTTTTTTCATTCTGGCTAACACCCTGAATAACCATACTACTTTCCACTAAAACTGTTCAGGTGAACATATTCTTTCAATTCAACATATATTTATTTAATATATTTGTTCTTTACAGCCGGTGATATTAACGAAAAACTGCATATTGCTGTATAAAGGTAACTAAATGAATGAGTCCCTATCAGTAGAATGTACGTTCGACTTGCACTGTCTATTGCTACCACTGCCTCTCACTTTGCCGACTCTTAAAATCCAAAGATTAACCTATGAGATATGGCATAATCCGAATACACATTGCTGCCAAATCGTTACTGCATATATATAATCCTATATCCAAAGCTTAATTCTAACCTGTGAGATTTGGCATAATCTGAATACATATTGCTGCCAAATCTTTATTGCATATATATAATCCTATATCCAAAGCTTAATCCTAACCTGTGAGACTTGGCATAATATGCATACACTATTATAAGGACCCCAATTTTAACGCCATTTTGTGACATCTGGGGCCGGTTGTATAAAACTTTTAACGACGTTTTAACTACGATTTTCTAGTTAAAAAGTAGTTAAATATTGAATAGGCGATTCTGGTTGATTGATATTCGTACTTAACTATAGCTAACTTTAACCACGTTTTTATACAACTAGCCCCTGTTGGATATGGCAATTTGCGATATAAGATTGCGAAGATTTCACGCAATCTAAAGTGCTACACGAGTTGAGTAAACACGATTAATCCAGGAGTTGTATGCGCATTCTCCAAATGTTTCGCAATATAAAATATCAAGATAAAGTCGAACTGTCACTGAAAATGAGTAAATTCTTTTGTCCATCGGAAATAGTTTTCTACCTCGATGACCAACAACAAATGTTGCGAGCGCATAGCCGACAAATGGGAACTAGACTTTAGAGACAACTTTTTTTATAGTTCGTATAGCTGTGATACTGTGTTTCTTTGCCATCGTATGTTCGTGATATGGTCTTCCGTAATTGGACTAGTTCAATAGCAATCTATGCTATTATTTTTAAGCTGTTTTTTTTCTCTAAGAATCTTTTATATACCAGCTGATTCATTGAAAAAGGAAATTACTTTTTAATCTTTAATTTGGCTGCAGATTTCAAAAGAAAATTAAGAAATCAGTCCTTTTAAAATAACGAATTTCAGTCTGTTTGCATTCACTGTCAATCATCTAAGTTTATTTTCAGATCCATCTGACATGTGAAATCGAAATAATCGCAGGATGTTTTTTCGTTTGAAAATCCGTCAACATCATACATGTAGTTAGAAGAGTTTTTTTTCAATATTCCATTGCAAATAATGAGATTCTACTGTTAATTTCAAATGTTCCTGTATGGTTCAGTTGTATAACTACCGGATTCTGAAAAAATGTATACTGGATATCTTTTCCAGTAAAACTTCTATATCCTCTCATTTAGATCTTTTCTCAAACATTTTATCTTTCTTCGGTAGTTGCAACTCGTTAGTTTTCAGTAAAAAAAGAACACTCTAAAAATGGTTGCCTTTTTTCCCAACGTTTTGATTACCTTAACGACAGTCATCATCAGAAATAGTCGAAAGTGTGACTATGCAAATATTAACTCTTCGTCTAGTTTCTTCGAGCACTGTTTCTTACTGTTTCTTACTTTTTTGAAACAGTCCAACATTATTTTATACTTCAAAGTTCAAAAATATTATCTATTTAAACAGACAGTGCGTTGGCACCTCTCTCTTTTTTTTTTGCTTTTTCATTGAAGACAAATGATTTTTAAATTGTTAGTCATTATGAAGTCATAAACTTCTTGGCAAGCAATTATTACGGATGTCTTATTCATTGGAATTTATATATATTCTTTCATTCTTATGGACGCACTTGGCACAATAAGCCGAACACTTCCGAAACGTCAAAGCCTTTTGAAAGCGAAAAAATACTGTCTGCAAACATGTCTACAACACGCAGTTGAGAAGAAATCAAACGTCTTTTATTGGTACAATAAATAATTTCATAAAAACGCAAAAAGTATTCTCTTAATAGGTTGTGTGTAGTGTTCAAAACTGCGAGAACGTTTAACTCATTAAGCATGCATGATTGCATTTCTACAATAAGTTCCAAGGATGCTACTATGCTATTAACATAAATATATGGAAATACAAAGCGTTTCTACAATATAAGCTAAGCTTGATAACAGCCTAGAGTTTTTTCATGCTAATAGACTCTTCCAAAACCACGACTCGCCTATAACCAGGTTAACTTCACCGTTCCCTGACGTTCATTCATGACATAGCCACAAAATACTGCCTCGAAAATCTCACAAAATCTCGAACTGATTATGACTACAGATCGAATATCAAGCAAAGCAAGTCACAATTATAATGACCTTGCAATTAATACATATTTTAAGAGATAAACCAACGGTTTCCGAATACCTACTGTTCTAATATTTGAGAATTCACTACGTAGACGAAATTGAGCTGATAAGTTTTTTGTATGCTACTGTACTGGAGTGCATAGATTAGGTATAGACTAGGGAATGTTAGGGTCACAGTGTGGTGTTAAGAAGTCATACTATACGCCTCTATAAGCCACATTTCAAATCTTAGATTGATAGCTCATTGGGCCATGTCCTAATGAAATTAAGTGTACCCCGATAAAGATTTGAAATTCCAATTGTTAACTCACTGTTCTCTTGACAGATCTCGCTCAGTGCCCGGCGGGAAAATACTTGGTAGTCTTACCTTGAAAGAAAGCAAAACGAGGATTTGCGGTCATATCAGACATGGGTTCCCAAGCAAAGATTGATATTCTGATGTGAAATTTACACTTGTCCTGGTCGATATGTTGTCACCACGTAATTCTGTCTATGTAAGTCTGTTTAAGTATGCTTTTCATTTGTTGGGGGTTACTATTTGCGTTGCTCGTTGTTGCGTGGGCTAATTATGGAATAAATAATCTACAATATGTTATACCTTGACACCCCACGACGCCCACGTATGACGACGTCATCATCGTCTCATCTTCGTTTACGAACACTCTACGAACACTTTTCGCACTTGAGTTCAGTGTAGAGGCTCTCAACCTCCTGGCCGAACTTCAAGTCTTTTTCGACAGCACTTCGCATGTTTTTGTGTAGATTAGCAACGCTTCATACAAGAACTTTCGGAGGTGTGATTTAGTAAAGTTTATTCCAACTTGGTCAATTTGGCATAAAGTTGAAAACATTAGTATAGCGAAAGGAACAGGTTCGCAACTGCGAACTCTCTGCCAGGAATTGAACTCAAGTCCCAAACACCACGGATTCCTAATGTTTAAAACAGGATCGAAATAATAATTAATATCATTCAGCCTTATTATAATCACGAAACGACTGTCGAATGACTCAGTCAAGCCAGGTTATCATTTGAGTTTTCTCTAATTATTTACGCCCAAGTTTGGTTGACATCCAAAAACTGCCATGACTTAATCTCATGCAATCTGAAGTGCTTTTCAAATAAATGGATTCGTTTCGTCATTCATCCACCTACGGCGTGGGCATTTTGCTTGGACAATGAATCAGACTCTGAGTACAAGCACGTTTGATAAAGTATAGAAATGAGATTGTAATCAAATGAGACTTTATACAATGCCAAGTTATTATGGCCTTTTTTCTTTTCCATAATCTCACACTGTGGAATTAGGCCTGGGTATCGACTGAGGACGTAGTGGGGATATCTTGAAGTGATAACGAAAGATAAAGGCATTGTCATTGGAAATACGTTGTCAAAGTACAGCATTTGTAATACTTGAATTCTTCATGGTTAATCAAAAGTGTGCATGATGAAATTAAAGCTCATACAGAGCTTTCTTCAGACCATATTTCCATCAACTATACTAAAACGCTGTCAAAATATTGCCCGTCATTCAAAGTGTATTATATTTAGCAGACCACATGGCAACGTGAGAACTTGTCACTAAGACTACGGTGACAAGCAACTCGTTGTGAGAAGATCACAATGGCGTAATCGTTCGCCCACTCCGGGGGCGTATGTTTACCTTGTTGCGATAATCTGAATAGATCTCGTGGAAATTTCATGGCACAATCTTATGTACACTACAAAATATACAGGGTTATAAGTAAAAGTTCCATCTTATCCATATTACAAAGGCCGTGTCTTTTCTTTCAGTTATTCCTTTTTTAAGTGTGTAGTTTGATGATCTGATAAACGTCTGATGCTAATTTAATGTATAATACGTCTTTATTTTGTCGGATTTAAAGACGTATCAGATGTATCAGACGTATTAGATATTACAAACATCCTGTGCTCAACGTCTTTACAGCTAACTTATACTTGAATACTAATCTATGAAATATTAAAAAGCTGTTCTTAAATCGTTCTGCATCTACCTTGGTTTGAGCGATTTCTGAGGCGTGCAGATGTTTCTTTCTAAGAGGAAAGAAGGCTCATTTTTAGTGCACCGTGAAAATGTTTGCCGAGTCTCCACATCATGTTTGCACGTACCCTTCGTATATCGTGATTGATCGGCGATGTTCTCCGATACATTGTCGGCGACCAAAGAAGAAGATAAATTACTTCCAATAAACAAACGATTTTGCTCATCAACAATCACCGACAATAAAGTCGGAAAAATATCGCTGATGAATTACGACGTTAGCATCATGTAATGACGTTGTAGTGCCATGATGCTTTGCGATAGTTTTGTTGTAAAACTTTGCAGTTGAAAGCCCGAAAAGCATCATGCTACTTGTTATCAGACCCTTTCTGACTAATAATTGGGGCCTAGACACAGTCGCCTAACAGTGGCCTGGAACTGCGCTAAATCATTGGACTTTGTTGACTCTTCCATTACAGATGCATCATATTGTCTAAGGAATTTTGCAACCGTTGACAAGGAATTCGAAAATACTTTTAGCAGGAAGTAAATAAACTAAGAACGATGGAGTTTGCATTGAGCAAAGATGAGTCAGTGAAGGTGTGCCTAATTTCACGAGTTCCTTGTATATGCTTGTGTAGTAATAAACTGTGTGTTCTCTATATTATAGTCTCCAGCATTGCTAAGAGTTGTAAAGAGTTTGACATCAAGGTATTTGAAATTATTCGTATATTATCTAGTGATAATAATTTTAAATAATTTATGTCACATGGACTGATCTTCCAAGCTGAGATGGCTCCTAGCATTTTCTACTGACATGTCTTGCTCTCTCTAATGCATAATGATTTTAATCGACCTAGTTAAAAGATTTTAGTCTGTCTATCGCAGACGTTTTTTGCTCCTCAAAGGAAAGCCCTTACATCTTAGTGGTGGTACCATCATTTTGTCACAGATTTACAGAATTATCTGACCATGTCTCTTGCCATGAGTTCATTAAGATGTAATGCGCCCGAACATTCCCTATTTGAATGTTTAGCATTTATGGTTGTTTTCCCTGATGATATAAAGAAGTACGGTCTGAAGGATATATTCATACAAAGTTTATAGTTTAATTGTACGTACAAGCTTTTTTTACTGATGCAGCGGGCAGAATAAAAGTGAAAGAGATCTTGAGAAAAAACGATTGGAATATGAATTCAATGAACAAGATCAGAAACTGAATATACTTGTAGAAGGTACATGATAATGAATTAGAGAGATATCTTATATTCAAGGCAAAAGACTTGAAATTTAATCCATTTTATAGAGAGGCATGTGTCTTTAAACTCTACTCTACAGGCATTTACCGGAATAGCTTCCAGGATAAAAGGTTAGTTTGAAGCAGTTTTAGGTGTTGTTGAGTTGCAGAATAATGCTTAAAGCATTATTTGTAGTTTATTATAATATAAAGTAAGCTGCAGCTAGTATAAACTGTAGATAACTTTTCAATACCATTGGCAGATTCACGTGACAAAGTGAGAAATTTAAAAGAAACATTGAAGAACTGCAAGAATTTACTTCATTGCAAACGAGATGATCTCAGAAAACACTGGATTGAAAGCATGGAGCTGAACGATGTTCTTTTCTTATTGGATAAAATGTACTGTTCTTTATGATGATTTAGTATTAAGTATGGTAGTTCTGTACAAGACCTTATCCCTAATTGTTAAACAATAATGGCTCTTGAAGAGCCTCACCTTAGAATTGCCTGGCATTTGGCATAGTAATGTGGGGAACTGGGATGTATTGCCAGTTAATGGATTTGCCTTTTTGTGCAATTATAAGATCCACCACTCAGACATTATGTTGCCGTTGGACGTTTATCCTCTGCTTCATTGTTTTAGTGATAAAGCTAAAAATGTTCCTGAAGAGCTTCAAAAATATACAGAATCCAAATACTATCTTCACGCCACCAAGCTTCTTGTTCAAACAGGTAACTTGTCTTTAATATTGTGAAGAATTCCTTGGAATATTGTTTCCCTTGACAATACATATTGTGGAACTTGAGTCCTACACTTACCTTCTCAATTACAGTTGAAGTGTTGGATAAAAATCTAAAAGGAGTAGAAGCTCTGCGAGAGCTTAGAGTTGATTTACAGACTCGGAAAGAGGTGGGTTTGGGATTAGTATTAGGACAATCAGACTTTGAGAGTGAAGAAACTTTTAATGGCGACTTGAAGACTAACTCTGATTACTTTTCAGATTTGCTATATATATA
>JAOBYK011141972.1:31228-45645 GCA_025434845.1 Phenganax subtilis | reverse complement strand
GCACCAGTGGTGCTGTCACAGGTATAACCAGCTGACAAGTCATGTTTTGCCTGGCATTTGATGTCACAATCTTCACCATACCATGGTCGGTAGCATATTCTCTTTCCTGTGCCAGGGTTGCAAGTATACTGGTGGCCATGCGGCTTACACGTGCAGTCAGGACCTAACCAATTAGCATTACATAACTTTCTGCCACTACTTTTGTCACAAACATAGTTTGCTCCAGGGATACATCCTATAGAGCAAGAGGGACTGTAGTAGTGCTCCTTACAATGCACTTGGTAACCAAGTCTCATACGTGAACTTGGACGACCGTACGAAGATAAAGTTATGTTTGTCCACGTTTTTGCATCGTAAATGTCAGGATAAACAGAGTTATGGTATCTGTATTTATGAATCTCAGAGCCAGTTGCATCTCTTGTGAAGATAGTGATACCCAGATTACCCTGAGTGAGAAATAGTTGATTTGTTTGTTAAAGGGTCCATATCAGGGATTGCACATATTTATAAAGTTTGTGCCATTTAGTTTTGCTGTATATTTTCACATGAAAAAACTTCGTCTTCATGGATTTACAGGCCATTCAAGTGATCGGAAATGACATGAAGACGAGACTTTTTGGAGTACAAAAAACTTATGTATATTTCTCATCTTCCTTTCATTTCTGGGACTCTGATGGCCTGTAAATCTATGAAGATGGACATTTGTCATGTGAAAATACATTGCAAATCTTCTTTAAATGGCACATATGTTATAAATATATACAATCCGTAACCTTGATATATGTTCATTGAGATATTGTGTGGAAAAGTAAGTTGGTATTGGGCAAAAGCTTTGGATTTGAATACATATAAGGTCGACTCTGAGATGCGAGAGTTTTTTACTGAAAATCAGTTACAGTACTTTGTAAGCTCTTTGTGAAGATAAAAGTTTGATGACGAAAAATAAAACTGCTACCACTATTTTTCACTGGCCCAACTCGTATTGGATTGGCTAATCAAGTAGATGAGACTTGCATCTCATTGGTTGGTTGTACATAGTAACAGTGGTATTGGTCAAGGAATTCAAATCTGAAACTCATTATCATACCTGAAATGAAGTAAAACTGTACTTTAATGGATTGTGAAGTCCATTTCCTAAATCTTCACGAAATACTATCCCGTGAGTTACATTAAAGAACAGTCCAGTTTCAGCCTTTCCATATAAGCAGCCAGTGTCTGACGTCTTTCCATCACAGGTCACCCATATTTCAAACTGGTAATTTGTGTTGTCAGGATTCTGCAGTTCATGTAAGGCTACCAAAACTGACCCACCAGGCCCACCTCTTGCATGGGGTAGCTAAAAAAGACTTGAATTGTAAACCTGTGAGTTTTTCATGCATTTTGTTTTATCAGTGATGTTCTCCAGTCCATAACCGTTGACATATGAAGAACAGAATGCTCTCCAATTCCAATGGACAAAAAATTCTACCGCCCATCAATGATCACCGACAACAACGTCACAAAAAATCATTGATGATGAATTACGATGCATAAAAACCAAAGTTTACAAACTAATCAATGCTTTTTATAAATTACTGATGCAAGAACAGACCTGATTTAATAGGATTACATGATAAAACATGAAATTTTGATAAAGTTTACTCACTGGTACAAAAAATAACAATAGCCAAATTGTAATGACTGCTGTCCTTGGCATTTTTAATCTCTATACTCCAATTCAGTCTTTAGCACGGAAGAGTACACACAAGATGCCTTGTAGCAATAAATTTATCCTGACTGATCAGGCTCAGCTCAGCTACATACTGATTCCCAAAGTATGCACAAAATTGATGGAAAGTCTTTTTGTTTATTCTTACGTCTCCATGTTCTTTCATTTTGACATTGAAATCCAGATGGCAAATAGATTTTGTCTCAATCCTGATTTATATTATTAAATATCGCTTGCCATTACACCCCGTCGTAGCTCGGTATTTTCATTGCTCTTTTGATAAAGATTCTTTAAACAAACACTCTCTTGAAATAGTTGAATATGTTGACGGCAATGTCAGAAAAAACGAACCATTAGCGAAATGAAGATCTTTACCAAAAATGTCTGTGTTTACATAATGTTTTAATGGAGAAACGAACCATTTCGTATTTTACATTACCAGGAAAGTTATATTACGCAATGCATATAAATGTCATTGAATTGTCTCTTATGATTTCAATTGAGGGATCAGATTACTCGCAGTATCGCACAACTGGTTTCACTTAGAGAAAAGCAGATGGTGTTCACCTCCCAGTTGCTGCCAGAAAGTGATCATAATTCTTTTCATCATGCGTTTAGTAGTCTTGTTTGTGATGAAAAACACATTAAAAAGTTATTTGCTTGCTCTAAAAGAGTATAAGCTTCTGAAAGTCACCACCATTCAACGCCCTGCGAGGGGTTACTGTAACCAAACCCTTTGTCAACGCAGCAAATACTACTAAAAATATCTTGCAATATTGTATCAATGTAAAGCGATATAACTGAATGCCATCAATCGCATTGTTTGCGTATAGCTTTGTGGAAGTTTTTTCATTAATTTTTTTCCTGGTAAGTTTGCTTAATTACAAATTAAAACCAACAAGAGAACTAGCATTAGCTAATGACACTAGCTAGATATTTCAACCAACGTTTAACTTCTTGCCATCTAAGTATACCTTACATTCAAGTTTCTGTACCGCGTAAACATTGCCTCGATATCACACCAAACGATTTATCTTGTCAACTCAAGGGAGAAACGTATTCCTCAATAATTAGTTAGTTTATTTATTAAATTCAGTCGTCGCTTGAAAATTTTCCTTTACTTCATGGCATCTTTCTAAAGTCGTCACTTGGAAAACTTTCGACGATGTTCTGAAGACAACAACAAGGAATAGAGATTATGCCAGTGACAAGTGAATTATTTTTAATTTGGCACCACTCTTCGATTTCAAGCCTCCATTTTCTTTTTCTTCTCCTACGCCAGACATTTTTACCGGTAAAACAGAGAATTCCTAGACTGTAATTGGTGATGAGATTAGGATGTTGCTTTATGCTTATGATTAAATTCTTCGTACCTTTTTCTGTGTCTTAAAACAGCTAGTACTATTAAAATAAGCAGAACACCAGCTATGACACTGAGCCAAAACCACCATAAATTAACCACTGTCGATGATTCACTCTCATTCTCGTCTTTGCCACCTTCGTTCCCACAACTTGCACAAAAAGTTGTTGCACTACTGCTTGGTGGAAGGAATGTGGTATTTTTGCTGAGAAAGAAGACTGGTCTACTGGTTAGATGATTGATTAAGGAAACTGTTCTCGTCTTGGTACCCACAAAGGTTGAATTTCTTTTGCTTCCCTGATATAGTGTTGTGCTTATGTCTTTCAAAGGAGGTGTCCTACTGCTCGTGTTTTTCGTGAGGGGTGTGCTATTTGACAAAGAGAATGGATGAGTGTGAATGCTTTTCAAGAAGGGTATAGGACTGCTTTCCAAAAGAAGGGATACACTTGGCGAAGAGGGCGTGATTAACTGAGGTGGCTGGGTAGAAACTGTTCCTGGAAAAACGTAATTCCAATTATTGTTCCTGTTCTGTCTTCGTTTATTATGTGTTTGTTTGTTTGTTGAGCTGGGTGCTTTATTTATCAAGGGTGATAAAACAAGCTCCAACTAGGTCTCTTTTATACCTAGGAATGGAGTACTTTCGTGTCCAAACAAGATGTAAAGATTCATGAACTCGTACCTATATGCATCTTCTGCAATTATACTGTGGCTACAGTTCTTACTTTAATTACGTACCTACACATTTAGTGATGTTATCACACCACATATACAACGCAATCTTCAAACAAAAATTTTCTCCGCATTCAGTCATTCGAAAGTCTTCGAGTTTCGTAAAGTTATTGGTAGGGTACGGCAGTTGTGTTTCAAAAAAAAGTTGCTCAACGTAAGTAGGACCCACGGCACTCCAAATATCAAATTTAAGCGCAATTTTTTGCTAAAAAATAAGATTGGTATTAGATTGTTTAGTGACATAAAGCATCGTATCACCGAGTAAGTTAAGTTTTGTTGGTACTTAATTCTTGGACGAATTCACGTTGACTCTTGATAGATTTTCTTTGACAAGTTTTTTGAACAAGTGAACTATACTGGTCCAGAAATTTACCAAGGAGCACTTCGTACCCACGAACAAGTGAACTCGTCAAGAAGCTTGTCAAGGAAAATTTGTTCATTGCGCACACGAGCAAGTGAATGATAAATTAGAATGTTTACCGCCTTCCACGTTTTCAATATTGGCATGATAGGATTAGTAATTTGCGTGTCAATATTTTCTCCCAATGCGAATGATTTGTTTTGCCCAAATGCTATCGTCCATGATTTACTAGAAATGTTGGAAATTGAGCAGTTCAAATTTTCAGAAAAGGAGAAACATAGATTCATGAAATATTCACAGGCGTTCGTTCCACACATTCTGTTCCTGGGAAGATGAGCTAACTGTTTGAGTATAACGCCAATATTTCCACTACTACTTTCGACTGCATTCTATAAAAATACAATGAAAACATGAGTTCAAGTAATTATACACGTACATACTGGGCATAGCTCTACGTTCTAGACTGTTCTTCCTTCAAGAGGAAACCTAAACTAAACTTACTATATTTATACTGGATAGTTCTATCAGTTCTAAACTGTTCTTCCTAGAGATCCAGTAAGGGTCATCTGATCCAGAGTTACCACAGGAATAAACCTTTAAATAAACTATTTTTATACTGCATGGATAGTTCTATCAGTTCTAAGCTGTTCTTCCTAGAGATCCAGTAAGAGAAATCTCTTGTTGATCACCGAAACTCTACTAATTACTAATTCATACTGCATAGGTCTAGATAGAGCTCAGTGTCTAGATACCATCACAGTCAATACACATGCAGTTGATACAATTAATGCATAAGCTGATAAAACTCCAAGACACGCGAATGTCGACGAATGTGTCGAGAAATATTCAGAGAATTTATTGGCGATATCTCTGAAATTTTATATGCTCGGCCTAATTCGTTTCTTATGGAGCATACCTTTGACAAATGAAGTATTAAGAACAACAAAAAGACATAGCTCAATGACTTTAACATCATTATCCAGTGAAAACGAATTTCTTCAGACGACAAAGTTGAAACGAATTATTTCGTCTTGCTGCCGCCTGGAAGCTTTCATGCAAACGTTGAAATATGATACACTGTTATACTGACTAAACATTTTGTAAATATACCAAAAAGTTTTCGCCTTTGCCCATATAATATATTGTATGAATAGTTTTTGTCCCTTAAAGGGAAAAATAATCTTCATTTTTGAATTCTGGTTCTTTTCTGGAAGGTAAAATAGGAAACCTTGGCATACTTTTTTATGGTTTTGTTTTGAAATTTGAACTGTTGGCAACCAGAATGAGTAGAAACTAGAAAGATTAATCTACTTACTGCCTGTGTTGTAAGTACAAATTATATAGAAACAAGTACGTTTTACTGCACATCAGTAAAACTAAACAAGTAAACAGGCACATAGAGCGCGTGATTGTATTTCGCTGCGTTATCCCTGCTTTTGACATTTGCTTTCTTGATAAGGTTTAGTGCACGAGAAGTTTTTTTCTTGAAAAGCAGCCTTGTTTGTTTGTTTTGGTGCTAACTTTATGTAGAATATATACAATAACTATTTAAATATCTTTACAAGAACGTTTAAAATGCGTGTCCATGCATGTTACTAGCTAAGTTGGCCCATTTGTAGTAATTCCTAGACAAAGAAACACAAATTATTTAGCCTATATTACAGCTAGTCATGGCAAATGGTTTTCGCATGCAAATTTTCTATCCTGACTGGTAAACTCGTTTGCATGTGTCTTAAGGCTCACCATGATTTTCGTATTTCTAGAAACTGAACTGGGCTCCTAAAGAATATCTATACCTGGTTAATCTGAGTAGAGTGATCTTTTGGAACTCCGTAAAGTTGCGAACGTTGGTTTGATCTGTCTGTGTTTAACAAGTGATTATTACTTGGAGCAACTGTGATCAATAGGCGTTTTCTGTGGGAAAAAACATGAACAAAAATTAAACTTCTTATCAGTTCAAATATTCAAACTTCTGATGTGCCGAATTTATTGTAAATCTAACAAATTGGGCTTACAGTGTTTAGCAGTATTCATTTAAAGGCCGCCTTCCTGTGCGGCGCGTAAAAATACCCGCTTCTCGCGTGCGAGTAAAGCGACTGTCTAAATCAAATTTTTTCTGTTACGCAATGGATTCTTCCAAAGCTTACTTCTGTTTCATTTTGATACATATTCCCACTGTAATGGCTATCACGACGGTCACTGCGACAAAACACACGAGAATTAAACTATCTTTCGATATAGATGCTTTGTTCGGGTTTTCATTGCAGTCCAAAGACAGCTCATGTTGAGCTGATACTTCTGTTGCATTCAACTGGGTCTTTATTAATGCTTCAACATGAAGGATTAACATGGATAGATTAAACAGACCGTTTTCTAAAAGAAATACAGAATAATATTAGTTAGCTTGAAGATCAGTTAGTCACACTTCACATTACTCCGACGCTGCAAAGAATAGAACAACGAGAATTGCTTATGAGAAAATGAATGCAGTAATTTACCATGAAAATAGGTGATGTGAACATCCAGTAAAAGGGCATTTTTACATTCTTTTCGTATCCTAACTTTCACTTCTTTGCAAAGGAAGTAACTGCCGAAATATTAGAAAAGAAAAGATACTGCATATAAGATTACACATATAAGAAGCATTCGTTGCGGTAAGAAATCTGTCTTACTTTGTCTTATTTTTGTAAATCATTTTTATTCGCTCCTCAAGGTTGGATTCGCTATCATTTTGCCACTATACGAGAAAAAAATGCATGTTCTGTGAACAAATGGAACTACACGTCTAACTGTTTATATGTGATTGGGAATAAGGATGATTTTCTTTTGTAGTAACACTGGATCGATACAAGTAGCAATAGAGATGGTTTTTGAACAAAGTCTTTGGTCGAATACGAGTCTATCTCTATAGCCTTACATGTATCCAAGAAAAAGATTTCATTTTTACTTGCAATTCGTCAAAAAGAGGAAGCACCATAACTAACTAACGTACTTGGTTTTGTAGTTTCACCACAAGGGTGAAATTTTTTTGTCCAATGTCCCTGGTCACAATTCTTGATGGCATCAGCCCTGACCTCACTGCAGAAGCTGGAATGCTTGTCTCAGTATTTCTGCTTATTGAAATCTTTTCTACCTGCAAGCTTGAGCCATAATTTAAGTGCTCCGCTGACGCAATAATTTTGCCTTCTCGAATTTTCTGATTGGCCTCCGTGTTGTATTCAATAGCCAATGCGGTTGCAGGTTTACTCAGAGTCTTAACCTGATTGGTTGGTGACGTTGTGATTGCGGTTGGAATTTTCAAAATTGGTGTTTCAAGGGTTGCTTGCTTTTCTTTACTTTCTTGAGAAGTTTCGCTTTTTTGAGTCAATCTTTTTGTAATAAATGGGTTTAATAAACTTGACTTGGAGCTGAAAGTTTGAGCATCGGGATATTTTTTTGACGTAATTGTCCTAGTCGTTGGTGTTGGGTATAGTCTTATATGAGTTGTCGGTTCGTGCTTTTTAGTTTTGCTCAAGTACTGGGAATTGATACAACTTGGGTGAAGTTCCGTCGAAGTTTCACTCATTGCTAGAGACAAAAGATTTACAAAATGGCAGAAGGATGTCACAATTAAAAATAAGACTACTTCTTCATTGGTTTGCTTGATAATTCTAATGCTTCACTTGGCTATCTTTGTTTGTAACTGAAGTTTCCAACTGTTGGATGACTATTCCGTACCTGCTAAAGCCCTGCGACAGTAAACGACATCATCGTTCATAGGTGTCCAGATCCAATTTGCATTATCTGCGATACCCGCAACTCTACCCAACAACGTCGCTCCGTTATACCCATAAGTCTTCGCGCGCGCCCAAGTGCTGTCGTCATACATCATCGTCATCCAGTTGCTATAGAAACGATTTGTACACCTCCATGCCCTGTCAGTAACTACACCACTGCTCAAAGATCCCAAGATACCTCCATGAATACCGTGATGTTCTGCTTTCACCGCCATGAGAGTCGCATTCGCTGAGATTTGAAACGACCACGGAACATTCCAGTTACCATTATCCGGCCCATACCAAACCCCGTCCACCCACAGTTCAAGTTTATCTCGACAAGTTATCAATCCCGTTAGTGCTGGGGAAGTTGATCACATGTGATAATCAAGTACACAAAGGGGTAAAAAGCACTTGTCTTACTTTTGTAATGGGCATCTAATTGATAAGGGAGAGAGCAGCGAGAGTCAAGTTTCAGTGACTTTCATTACCAATACCACTACAACTGAATAATGAAACGCGTTATGTTTCACCAACCCAATACGAGATTGCAAGGAGTAGTAATAGCAATAGTGAAAGTCAAATCTGAAATTCGCGATAAAAATGGTTTCCCGGGACCTACCTGACTTACTTATGGGAAAAATTACACCTTATAACAGCTTCTTGTGTTCTTCGAAACCTACCTAAAGTACAATTAACCCCACGCCACCCTGGTAAGCAGACTTTTTCTCCAGTGATGTCACATGTGAAATGACCCAAAAGCACGTCATCCTGTGGAGAACAATACTTCGTACACTCATCTCCGTACCAGTCTCCCAGACATATCTTTTCCCCGCTTGTTCTATTACACGTATATTGCGCATGCGTTTTACAAAAGACCAGACAATCATTCCCGTACCAGTTTGCCAGACACACCTTACTTCCTGTTAAAATGTCACATGTATAATGCCCTGAAAAGTCGTCCGTATTTTGACAAAACGTCGAGCAATTTTCGCCAAACCAGTCAGCCGCACAAATTTTCGCGCCCCAATTATCACAAGTGTAATGGCCCAACGCGTCATCTCTTGGCTTACAAAAAGTCGTACAGTAGTCTCCGTACCAGTCGTGATTGCAAATAACGCGGCCATTGACGTAATCGCAAGTATAATGACCCCCTGCATCATCACGTGGTACACATTTGCGCACGCAGTCTGGTACCAAGTAATTATCATCGCAGAAAATTTTAATTTCGAGTTTCAGATAACGTTCATTTGGTGAACTTTCTGATTTCATAGAGTGTGTTTTACTTGTAGCTAGAGCAGAATTTCGGGCCGGATTCCCTGAAATATCCAGGTGTAGATTATCAACAAGGTCACTTGCGCCTGTCCAAAACCCACTGTCGTAATCCCAAGCGTCAACTCTGAGGGTGAAACCCTGAAAACATTTACAAACAATCTAGCTGTCTTTTTGTTCATGTTTATTGAAAATTGTATACAATGAAGACATGGCCATTGGGGACATGGCTTAGATATTTCACCAAAGCCTTTGTTTTCTGTCTTTTCTTTCATTTTTACCCAAACAAGCTTTGAGAAAAATGAAAAAAGTCTTCGTTGTTTGGTAGTTAGGTTCAACGAAAAAGTTCTCTTTTCAAAATGAAGCGAACAGCCTTACCTGCCATCTCTGAAAACTGTATTCCAAGGGGTTTCTTTCCCCACCTCCAAGATCCCGTGGAAAGTTCAAACTCCCCTCGCCTAAAACTTTAGTTCGAAATTTCCCAGCATTGCAGTTCGCTTGAGTCACTTCTGTGACACATAGCTCGAAATATAGATCGCATTTATCGAATGAACACCATCGTATACTATCGCAACAGTCACCGTTATTGATTTTGTAGTTGCTCTTGAATTCCAACAGTCGGATACTAAGTTTCCCAGTGGAGTTGCATAACTGAAATGAAATTGCAAATAGGTTGGTTTAATTTAACAATGCTTCGTAGTATACTATAGTACCAACATTACTTAGATTTCATATTAATATTAATCTCTGAACCGTTGTGTTACTTGTGTTTCTGTTTATTTTCCGGCCCTTTCATACCCCAAAAGCTATACAGGTAAGAAGTTTTTGCCATGCACCGGAGATCTGCTTAGACTGGGATTACGGTGATGTGATTCGTTTACGGTGGTAACTGGAAGTCAGTTTTTTGGGGTAGGAAACAAACGAAAATCTTCTTCCCAACTCGTGGTTTGATCCGAGACGTGTCTGCGACACTTGCCGACGGTCGTTACGAAACAATGTTTTTCCGCGATAGCCACAGCAATTGGCTACAAGTGGTGTTTACTTATTTTATACCAGTTTTATACCGTTAGCAATACTTGGCGTCTGTTCTAATCTTAACATCGCCGAGCATCGTAGCCTGTCTGCGAGTAATGAAAACAGCCTTTACGACGGTCGGCGAGTGTCGCAGTCACGCCTGCCGCGTATCACCAGTAATGAAAACCAGTGTTTAACTGCTCTTTTCTGCAAATGTAAATGCGTTTTTTCCTCCAACACTCCGTGAAAGGAGGACAAAAATTGCACTCAATTATAAATTTATAATGACGATCTGCACATTGTCAGTGAATGTTCTTCTTGTGCGTCAAATACTTTAAATGCCAACAACTTAAAAAGTTCATGATACGGAAGTAAATGAAATATTGCAATAATAGTCCAATTATAATTTTTATTGCTGAATGTTTTTTCTCGGCAAAACCGTACAACATTATTGGAGTACATAATTTATACTAACCTTAATATTGAACAACCAAATCAACAACCATGTACACTGCTTTTTCCACATCTTAGATCAGAGCACAATTCACCGGCAAGGCTACACTACTTTAAACTACAACGCCGAACATTTTTTTATATTCCAAAGATATAATATGTTTGGTCACCCACAAAAAACAGCTCGTGAAATTCAAATAATTTTTCCAGTACTCACAACATGTCTTCATCGTTTATTGTAGTTTCTTTCGGGATTTCATGTCCATTTTTGCCGGCTTGATTAAGCAGTTGTCAAGAGAATTATCTGAGTGCAAAGTGCATTAGCCATAGGGGGATTGAATATCGTTCAGGAATCGAGTTACAATCTAGTGACTTGCGTCAGCAAAATTTAGTTTCTTCAGGGGTTTTTCGTATCAAATTTCATGTCAAACATTTTTATCCTTCAACAGATGAAGTATTTACAGGCGTTAGGCTATGCACGATTGCACGTCCCTAATCAGTACAGAGTTAATTAACAGCGCAATTCAACAATCGTTTTCAGAATTATATAATACATTATGTAGCTCAGTGTTTGCAATGCATGAGGCCATGAGCAGTCATCATAGGGATAGCGCTGGGCCATACCTGGCCTTCTCTAAGTAATGAATTTCGATACCAGACTCTCGATACCAAAATTTTTACTTCTGATCTACAGTTTCGACACCAAACTTTTTTACTGTACTGCAAGCCCCCTCCAACGAAATTCCTATCAATCAAATTTATAAGGTGCTGTTAGTCCTAGTTAACAAAAGAATCGTGATCAAGAAATAATCAAATTAAATATTTTATATTCACTCAAAAAGGGGTAGAGGCTGGTATCGAAGGATACCGCGCCCGCTGGTATCGAATACCAAGTTCTATCGTCCAGCATCAAATTGTCACTTTAGATGCGTAATTTAAACTTTTACTGTACATTGAATACATTGAATATGAATGCACCAAAATGCTGTTGTCATAAGTGTTTACAAGTTTCACAGAATGTGCTTGGACAAAGAAATAATGTTGGCTGGCGAGATTATGCAACAAAATTACACTCAAAACCACTGTTCCATTGAATGCACCATTCCAACAATGCAGAGCAACATTGGAATGCTGTATTCAAAGAACAGCAGTTTTGACTGTAAAGTATCTTTATTTTATGAATACTCAAGTCAAGCATTGAAAACAACAACGTCATGTGACCAAAATGACCAATTCTTTTGGCCCGGTTTAAAGCATTTTGAAAACGATTTCGTGCACTTTGAATTACTATTTCACGAAACAAAACAACTCTCCGTGAGCGAACCAGTGATCTGTTACGCAGGGACTTAGACAGCGCCAAATGGCTATCTTTGCGCAAAGTATCTTGAGCTTAGCTTTATTTCTTTGCACTGCGAGACCTGTGGTGTGCCTCAATACCACTGAGGTTGATGTTTTAATCCTTGGAGCTGGTATTTCTGGATTAACAGCGGGCAATCATTTGAAAAATAACAACCTGACAAATTTTCTTATCCTCGAAGCTCAGGATTACATCGGTGGACGAGTACGACAGTTGCATATCGGGAATTTGACGGTGGGGGAAGGAGCGAACTGGATACAGTATGCGGAAGAGGGGGTTGAAGATAATCCGATGCTCAAAATTGCGAATGAAATTAGTTTATTGAAATATAGAGAGAACGAAACCGATTTTGCTGTGCGGTAGGTACCCCTATAATCAATGCCACTCGTTCTAGCCAAATTCAAAATAGCTTATGACCAATATTCGTAGGTCTCAATAATTACGGAAATCAAACAATTTTTTCTTTGTACTCGAGGGAGAAATCACAAATGTGAAGGTTCATATTTTATTGTTGGCATCCTTTTTCACATTTTGTCAAGTGATAATTATTTGGGCCTGTGTCCATTCTTGCAAAAAGTTTAAAAATGGTATATAGATATTTATAAACGTCAGTATGATTTTTTAATGCTGTATAACGGAATTCCAATGTATCAAGAGACAATGACTGACTTTGTCCTTCGTCAAAATTTTTCAAAGTTGAGGTCAAACATGTAGAAAAAATTCATGCTGACGTTATAAATATAACAACTTGGAGATTACCTAAAATGAACACTGGATAAACAAATTGTCACTTGACAATTTGTCTTTAATTCTGTTTGTATCCTGAAGGCTAAAGACGGATAGCCGAAAGCTTGTAATAAATTGATATTTCAAGGACAGAACGTTTTATTTTTTCATAATACTGAGTAATTTTTATCTTTGCTCTAGTAAAACGACTGGTTGGAAAAGAGTTGCTGACCAATTAAAACTATGATCTTCAAAATGTTATCGCAATATTGAAGTATGTACTTGAAATATTACCATTATCTTTTAATAGAAATACGAACTACAGCAAAGAAGACTTTAACAAGGCCTTGCACGATTTCGAAAAAGCCTCGGACAAAGTTATCGCAGCCAATGAAAATAATCCACGAAAACTTGACCAGCCTTTGAGCTCGGCGCTCGCTTACAATGGCTGGCACCCGGACACTGCCTTGAAACGAACGGTTGAACGGACTCTTGATTTTGAATACGCTGTAAAACCTGTACAAATTTCTACCAATGCATTCACTGGACTTCCGGAGGAAAACGAGTTTGTGACAGACAAACGAAGTTTTAATGGAATAGTAGAATATTTAACCCAAAATATCTCGGAAAAAGTTAGAACGGAAAAAGTTATCACAAAAATAACGCACAGCCATAGCTTAGGTGGAATAGAAGTAATGACTAAAGATGGCGAGACTTACAGAGCTAAATATGGTCTATGTACTTTCAGCACAGGAGTTCTAGCTTCGGATTTGGTGAAATTTGACCCGGAATTACCGACGTGGAAAAGAGCAGCGATAAGTCGACTGCCTCTTGCCTACTACACTAACATATTCGTCAAGTTTCCATTAGCATTTTGGGATGACAATAATTTTATTTGGAATGCGGGATCACGAAGCTCAACCTTCTTTTTGCTGTATAATTTGAATTTGGCTGGAATTCATCGGGGATCTAACATGTTGTTGTTCACTGAAATTGATGATGACTCACTCCGAATTGAAGCGCAAAGTGTGAACGAGACGAAAGATGAAATCATGAAAACTTTGGAGAAAATGTATCCGAATGTCGCAGTTCCGGAACCCTTGGGTAAGTGTACCGAAGTGGGTGACATGCAACGTACACCTTACCATGGTAAAATGACATCATCACTAAACATAACGAAATGTTTCTAACTTTAGATATCCGTGTGGGTCAGCTCAGTCGCAACCCATATATCCGTGGTTCTTATTCCAATGGCAACGTTGGCGTAACTCCGGCTGACTTTCATAATTTGCAAGGGCGCGTGAACGACCTGTTTTTTTCTGGCGAGGCGACGGACGAGGATTACTGGGGTTACACACAAGGCGCGTATTTCACGGGTTTGAAACAAGCTAAGGTTATTCTTAATTGCCTGAAAGGAAAGGATTGCCCCACGTATGTTCCTGAAAATTCAGATATAACATGTCCGAAAAACAACAACACCGTGCCAGCGAAGCCTGCGTCTGGAAACAGCGAGAAATCTTCTCTTTTTTGCTTGTTACTTGTCTTCTCCTGCGCGTTGTTCAACTAGCTAGTTCACCTCGAGTTTCAGCTTGATACTGCCAGAGGTTCAAATATTTTGCGCGTTTTTTGTTAGGCAACTTCATTTAAACTTTTCATGTATTGCATATCCATTGAACTTTGCG
>JAOBYK011141972.1:0-31128 GCA_025434845.1 Phenganax subtilis | reverse complement strand
TTATGCATACCTCCTTAATTAATAATAGTAATATATAACCAAGTGGCCACATCATTGAAGTGTTTGTCATTGGGCTCTTGCAGTAATAAATTACAAATACATATCATGAAGAATTGCATATCAGCTTATAGTGAGTAAATGTTACACAATGTTTATACCTACACCTATGTTTTACAATCATCTACAGTATGCGAAATTTAGCGATGAAGTGAGACGAAATCTTAACGAAAGAAAATGAAGAACAGGAAGAGAGTGCTATAGAAAAGCCAGTTATAAATGGTGTCTTAAAAAGGCAAAAAGCAAACACTCTTAATTTAAACACTATTGTGAGACTATAGAACTAAAATAGAAATAGGCAATCATGAACTCATTGAGACCTAATGCATTCATATTATGAAGCCTGGTTTACATGTCCTGCTTGTTTTTTGTTGGTGGTCATTGATAAGGAGAATATTTTTCTTATTGAAACTCATTTTCTTCTTCATTGATCACTTGCAAGGAATGTGAGAATATCGCCAATGATTTATAGTGTATAAAAGCCCTACTTAGTCGATTCAATCGCATTGATTATATGTTCTACAATAGGATGATTTTAATGGCACCTACACCAAGTATTGAGCCAGTGACTCACCTGGCATCCAAACATCGTTCGACTATGGGGTCGGAAAAACCTGTTGTTACTATAGTGGATGATCGTCCCGAATTGTGCAAATATCATAAACGATGCTTAATGATGCTCATGGACATAAACGAGAATCACCTAACGATGACTAACGAAGTATATGACCAGAAAATAGTAAAACTCACAGAAATGGTGACAACTGATCAGGAATCCGACAATATATTTCTAACATTTTGTGCAATGTCGTTTCTTGAGCGTTATCAAGATAAGCTCGTTATTGCAAATGTCTTGCAAAAAATAGACAGGAAAATTAGGAGACCATCATGGTGTATGTTTGACAAGCTTCGTGACCAATGTGATCATTTGCTAACGAAGATGGGTACAATTGAAAACTTGAGCTCGTTAGATACAGACTTAGTATGCTTGTTATGTATGTTACATAAATCGCATCAAAAAGGTTCGGCCCTTGTTGACTCTTTTCTGCTTGAAATTGGAAGAAGCATCTGGCCATATTTGAAGCGTCGTCCATTGTGGCATATAGACCAGTTTGTGAATTTAGTAGCAGATATTTTTGAAGCCGTTGGTGAGCATTTAGAACAATTGTGTCCGAAGAACTTTAGTATTGCTTGGAAACTCATCAATACGAAGATTGTAACGATGACGGAGATGTCAAGTGAAAGTCGATTGCGGCTGATGGCCGTTACAGAACTCAGACAGAGAAACTGGACAATGCCTGATGAGGTTTCAAACTTCTATAAGCAGCAATACAATGAGGTGAATGTTAAATGTTTTGGGCCAAAACAAGAGGAAATTTTATTGAGCAATTCTTTCTGTTGTCAACCAGTATAAATCCACAAGACAAAATGCAGGAAGATATATTACACTTCTTCTTTTAATAACTCAAATGTTATAAATATATGTACAATCCCTGACCTTGATGTGGATACTTTACATTTTAGTTCACAGATGAAAGAAAGAAAGAGATTTTGATGTTTCTTGGTCTCTTGTCATCACGACGCAAGATCTCTTTATCTGCGAGACCTGGAAGGTCTGCAGCAGATTTATTAAAACGTAGACGAAGTGCAGAGAGTCAGACGACAAATGAACGCGCGTCGACATCCTCTGGAGAAAGTTTTGAACCCCTAATGGAAGTTTCTGATGACGTTTTTGAGGGACAAATTGAAAGGGTAGCCACAACAAGCGGAGATATTTTGAAACAAGACTTTCCTCAACATGAAGTTACTGTTTGCAAACAAAATACAGTCACTTTAGAAAAACAAACTGCTTTAGCACCTAGCCAGTCAGTGGACATAGAAACGGTTGATGTTTGTGATGATAACAATGAAGATGATTCTTCTCCTACGGACAAAAGTATTCCATTTGTTGAACAAAACGAAAATAGTTTTTCCATCCATGATGATACAGACAACACTGGCCTAGATCAAAGAAGGTAATACTATTCTGAGAAGACATTATTTTTGAGGTTTTGAACTATATCGCATCATTTTATTTTCTTTTGATAATGTTGTTGTCCATGTTAAATTCTCTTTTAGCCTCTTATTTGATCGAAAGAGAGAATTCATAAAAGTGCCTAAGAAGTTCGTTGGTAGAGGTATGATTAATTTATTCACCTCATTGCTCAGTACCAGCGGTTTTTATATTTATGTAGACTCCTGACTTTGCATGATATTCACGAAATGTGTTGAGTGATAACGACGCTAAACTCGATTTTTGACTTTTGGGTTGTGCGAATTCGCCAACTTGCTAAGTTACATTTAATTTCCTAAAGTAGTGTTTGATGCAGCCAATGGACTGGAGTGTTGAATGAAACATTGGTTCTTGATTTCTAACTCCTTGCTAAGTTAGAATGTTTTTACTGAACCAAGTATCAAACAAGTGTAAACTCTATTGTTACAGTAATTGGAGTTCAAGGTAGCGTGATTACTTCTATTCAAGAAGAGTCTGGGGCGAGTGTTCACATCAAAAGACAGCAAAGAGAAAAAGTTTCTACATTGCAAAGAACTACATTCTCTGCGAGCACGGCGAAAAATATCATTCATAACACACTAGGAATACCGCGAGACAAGACAGAAGGCGATTCAGTATCGATAGAGCAAAGTAGCGCGAAGAAAGGTGATATTAGTAATATCCCGGATGAAGACGAAGATTTTGAATTCGAGATGATAGGTTCAACTGAAAATATTGAGTAAGTCAGCAAGCCTTCCAAGGCAGGAAATAATGTTCAAATTCACACCATTGTAAAAGTATTATTCTCAAAATGTTTGTGTGTTTTTCATTGCGGGAGAGACTACTCCACGTTCAGTGACAAGAATTAACATCATTTTTTGATAATAATTGCAAGTTCACTACCTTGTGTTGTCATCCATTAGTGCTTGAAATTCATGGTTATTCTCTTCCCAAATTTTCATAAAACATTCTGAAATTCGATCTTCATTTCCAGAAAAGCGAAATGGAAGATTGAAGCTATTATTAGTCTCGCGAAAACAGCAGAAAATCACACGAACTTTAAAAGAACATTTTCAGAAGGTACCTTACAAGTTTAGCAGATTTAGCTCGTGTGAAAATTTGGCATGGCCCAGTTGACTTTGTTTTTTTATCATTTCAGGCGAGGAAACGAGTTTTGGTTGTCATCGAAGAAGGTAGTAGCTACTTCTGTAAATATGGCGTATATCGGTTGCTGAATGTATTCAACTTGAAAGTTGTTGTTTTTAGCTTTTATGTGGAAAAAAAGCGAGTCATTATGAAAGTTGGAGCAAAATATATCGGTCGAGGTATGGTTTTGCAGATTATGTAAAATTTGAAAAAAGTTTTCCTCTACATTCTACATGACGTTACATCACTGCTTTGCCTCCCATTGTGTGGCCATCACTCGGAGAGACTTGCAAAACATTCTTCCACCTGGCTACGTCCCACAGTAACATGACGCTATATTACTGCTTGACTTGTCATGGCATGGTTAACGCTGGGAGAGACTAGAAAAACATTCATCCAGCTGAACACGTCCCCCAACAGCGTAATATTGCATGATTTTAGTATTCTCTGACTATGACTTATTGAAACTCATATATTTCACGCTGTAGTGATTGGATCTGGTGGCACAATGATAATGACGATTGAGCAAGAGTCTGGCGCGAAAGTGACATTCGTCAAAGACAAAAGGACGGAGAGATACAAAGAGAGAATTTTAGAACGCAAAAACGAAGATGAAATTGTGAACAAGACATTGGACTGGGAGAATGAACTAGAGGAAAACATCGAACAATCTAAGGAAGTTGAGGAAATAAAAACGGAAAATCAAGGAACACTTGAAGAGACTGAAGTATCAGAGGACAAGACTGAACGTGTTATTGAAAGTGGAATACTAGAAGAGACAATACAGGAAGAAATAACAGGAAAAGATGAAATCAAAGAAAGTCAAACAGTGCAAGAACAAGAGGAATATGATTTTGAAATTTTTGGAACTGAAGAAGCAATCGAGTAATGAAGCGTTCAAACATGTATCTTTTCAATATGAGCACTTTGTTTCTCAATTCATTACTCGGATCCTTTTGTTTCATAAATAGGAAAGCGAAGAAAAAGATAGAACATATTATGAGGCTGGTTGACAATGCAGTGGAGAAAAATAGATTTACGAGAAGTTTCAGTTGTTCCTTGCCACCACATAGAGGTAAGTGTGAAACAAAACTCAAGCAGCTCTTCTTGGGGCTTTCAATTCATCTAAGTTTTCAAACCATATTTTCATTGACTATATTTCATGCCATTCTAGGTTTCAAGCAGTTCAACCGCAGTTTGTCTTGTCCTATCGTGGACTGGGGAGAGAGCTGCGCGGGAGATTGCGCAAACTGCGAAAAAGGATTCTACTGCAGATCATTTCTTCTTGCGCAATCGGAGTCGCCATCTTGTTGGGTAAGACCAGAGGCGCTCGCCTTGACACAAGTCGCGGACTGGGCTGAATTTATTGTCAAAACCAAGGTTAGTACATTCGTAAGTAATAGAAGTTCAAACGCTTTTATCAGGGATTATCACAAAGTCACAGCTACGCTTTTTTTGCTCGCAAATTGCGTGAACGTCGTTTAGCAAAAAGAAACAGATACGTGATGTATGATTTCGAGAATATAATACAAATATTGTTTGGTTTAGGCGGATGACCAAGCCTTTTGGCGTCCACGAAAATCATCTGACACCAGTATTAGATCCCAGTCTTCCAAAGACTCAAGTGAAGACCTTTCTTTTTGTACTTGCCCCAGCCCCAAGGAGATGACTGCTGACCAGAATACTGCTGACAATAAACCCGACATAGATTCGCCTGCAGACAAGATTGTCAGCGGCGACTTATCAGAGAAATTTTGAATTACTAGAAAGCGAAGGAATGATAGATTTAAGATTATCTAGTTTATGTCTTATGTTTAATGGACCGTTTTGATAAAAAGCATACAGATTCATGAGCGGTGCACTATTTTATAGCTTTAATATTGGCCAAAATTGAGCCTATTTATAGTAATAATTATGTTATGTAAGCCATAGTTTGACTATCAATACTTCCCAATGTTTACTTACTTCTATCAGCACAAAAATTGAAAATAAAATCCGACGTCGTGACAGAGAACGTAAACCATGTTCTTGAACCTTGAAAAGCCCCTAGACGACTTTGACGTAATCAGTAACTTACCTTTCGCGCCATTCTGACGTCATGTTCCCGCCCGCAATGTAATTCTATCTATTTATTCTCGATGGAAACCGCGTTGCTATTGACAAAGCATATCAAAAACTACGCTTCTTGTAAGTGTGTTTACTTTAAAATTTACAACTAAGAATATTGTCGTTAGTTTTAAAATCATTCACATGTATGTAGACTACATTGTATGTACACTAGTTGTCCATGTATCAGTCACCTGGCGAAGAGATCGCCCGCAGATGGTAAGGGGGCCAGCCCGCCAGTGACGTCAGGAAGTAGACTCAGGTCAGGTAGATTGTCGAGATGAGCACGAAGCTCTTTGCGCACCAAAGCAACTTTTTCCAACTTTGCCTTGTACTTCTAATAAACCAAGGCAAAGAAGCAAGATTAGTTGACGAAATTTGCTAAAAGTAAACTGCAACTTGAATCATTCTCATTTAATGGAGATATGACTTTGTGACTTAGCCAAGTAAAGGCTATTGGTTCAGATTACCTCTACCGACTACGCCTAACTCCATGTACCTCAATTCGCTGATCACAGCCCGCAACTTTCTTTTTCTGTGCTGATAAATAACCTCGAAGCATCTTGCAAACAGTTGTTCGGTCTTCAAGTTCAGCTGATAATCTGCCATTGTAGTCAGCGAGCAATACACATGCGTTTTCAACCACTTTTGCCAATTTCTCTGCGCTTGCACGGTCTAACACAATCAAAAAATGAACACGAGATAATGCCAATCATTTAAGTAATAAATACTGTTAACACCATATTTATTCTCTAATAAGAGTAAACTGATTCAACTTGAGCTGGTTGTTCAAAGATGGGTTGGCATTAATCCTGGGTTACAATTTAACCAGCTGTTTGGTTTGGGCATTTCTGTATACCCATTTATTTCAAACTTTCAAATAAAAGCTTTTTTTGCATAGATCAGCTTTGTTGAAATATTGTGTCAAGTTAGTGAACAAGCAGTTAAAATTTTGCTTCAAACTTTTCGTTAACGCAGGATTAAGCTAACCAGCTTTTGAGCAACTGGCCCCATGTTTTTAAGAGTTTGGCCATCTCGCGACAGTTCATAGTTGTTAGGTCTACCTTGTAGTTTTTCCAATCCTGAAGCATCCTGTACTTCAGCTGGAAGATTTGCAATTCTTTCTCTGACTTCTGCATCTTGAGACGCACTGCGTTCTAAATCCTGTAGAGCTTTGATCAACTCATCTGCCTACAAAATAAAATTATAGTTTAAACTCAAGTTCCAAGAAAATATCTCTGTGTTGGTGTCCCCTTGAATAACTACCCCTTTTAGGAAATTTCATATGTTGAGTTGAGTTCATTAAATTCCATACCTCAGGAGGCTCAACAGATTCGTCACTCTCAGACTCATCATCTTCACCCTCTTCCTCCTCATCATTATTCGCTTGTTGCGGCTCCACACGGGAACGTTTAGCAGCTGGTGATGAGGTTTTAGAACCTGTAGCTAATGTTAGAATATTTACAATTGTTGGAGTGACTTATAATGTCTTTGAATAATAAAGACAAAAAATTGAGAATATTTCCAATAACTTGCAAAGCTAATGATAATACTGTACCTTTTCCAAATGAGGCAAGTAGTTTCTGTATGACTGTTGCTTCGTATACACCTCTTTGAGACCAAATATCAATTATCCTCTCAAGAGATTTCAGCATATCTGCTGTTAATTCCCTGGGTAAACAATGTAAGACAAGTTACTACAGAGGAATATGTGCATTGCGCCTTACTGGACGAATGCAAAAATCAAGGAATAATTGACGGAAAATTTTCATCGTACTTTGAACAATGGGTAAGTGCTGTTGGTAAAACTTGCACAAATTCTTTATTGAACTCTGTTCCTTTTCTTCGACTGTTTTGAATCACATCATTACAGAGGTACATGTACGTCACCTTCTTTGCTGGCTTTGCTGTAGATCATAACGCACACATGTGAGTCCAACATGGAAGCACAATAAATCAGCATTTGTTTCTTTGAACAAAGTGTACAAGTAAACACGCTCAACTCAAATTAGACACAGTAAAACGCTACCTTAGCTATACTGGGTTCTTCAATATAAAGCAAGTGTCAAGTGGATCAACTGTTTTATATTAAAGCATACCTTTCTCCAGCTGTTTCAACCAAACTTCAACAACAGTTTTGGCGTGCTTCCGATGATGGATCAACCACAGTGATAACGTCTGTATACTCTGTTGTGAGTTTGATAGTTCCCCTAATTTCTTTTCCAAAGCACTACTACTAAAAGACATGACTTTTCTTTATAGATTTCTTTTATTTTGTGTAAAAAAAACAAACTATATTTTTACTTTCTTTCCTCCTCTTGCATCGTTAATGCCCATGGGATATACCGCTAACGAAAGTCCGTGGGCTCTTGTGTTACAAATAGTACAGTTATACGTAGCTCAGTGCTTTCCTCTGAGCTGTGTATATTAACTGAACTGTGTAATAAGGATTATAAGGATTTTTTACATTGAGCTCATCGCCACTGAACTGTAAACTCTGGACTGCTCTCACTGCGGGTGATCGTATTATCACGTGATATATCAAAGTTCCAAGTGCTGAATCGGCTGACGACTGACGATGATCAAGAACAAACATGGCGGAAACGACGGCAGATCCCTCGATAAATAATTCTGAAACTGCGCCTTTATTACAAGAACAGAACGAAGAAACTGTTCCGCCACCTCCTGCCAACGAAACGGGTAAGTAAAGCTTTAAAATGAACCTTTAAATTTGTATCTTTACGCTTGCTCGATGTAAGAATTTTTAAGTATCTGCGGAACATTTTTTGTGGCGTATTAAGAATTTCTCTTATGGTATTTCGTATTGTTCTGAGGAGAAAATATATCTTACTTGGAATCATTACAATATTCAACCTTCAAATTCAATCGTGTACACATTCACTCCTATTTTATATTTGGCTAGCTTTAGAATTTGTAAATTGTTTATGTGTAAATGACTCGAATTTATTCTTGGTATTGTAGAGCAATTTTCCACCGAAAAACGTCCGTTTCACCTTGCTTTCTAGAATTCTAAAAGGCCATGATATGCCCTTAATGTTCTTTTGCACAACGTAACGTTCTTTTTCATCCAATTAGAGTAGTTTTTACTTTGTTGTTTTGTTCTTTTTTATTCGAAACCGATGTTCAAAATGAACTCAATTTATGTACAATATTCAGAACAGATTGCGTATCTATTTTCAAAAGACTCAAAATGTCAGAAGAGCGAATATGTCTTCGTTTTTAATTCTGTTTGTTATAGTAATTTTGAGAAAACTTTCTCCGAAGCAGGGAAAAATACATAGATTTTTTGTTATAGTTTTCTATACAAAATATTGCTATATGGGAAATATTGTATCTTTAAGTCTTGGACCAAAACATTTTGCGTCAATATGATATTGTGAAATGTTTTGAATTTTGCAATTTGCAACATACTACTTGAAAAAGTAAGGGTTTTCCCTTATAAAATGACAAAATGCACTGGAGACATCTTGGCCCAATAGGTTAATAGTCGTATTTTCTTATTGATTCGCAGCATATCCAAGTGCAGCACCACCTCCATACACAGATGAACCCCCACCTTACACACCTTCAGCTTTGTACAACACAGACCCAACTATTGTCTGCCGAGTTTGTCAACAATTGATACAGATTCGAGGACGAGAAAACCAAAGGGTTATCAAATGTTCAAATTGTCAGGAAGCGACTGTAAGTGTTTGAAAACAGTCTTAAAACTTTTAAGACTGAGGAAGAAACTTTGTTATGACAGATAGATTAGTACATCTCAACAACATCGAGTTGATGTCCTTCATTTGATTACAGCCTATCAAGCCTCCGCCAGAAGGTAAAAAGTACATTAGATGTCCATGCAATGCTTTGCTGACGTGTAAAGTGACCTCAACACGAATATCATGCCCACGATCTGACTGGTAAAAACTAATAGTCTACAAATTTTCATGTTTTATTGAATTCAGGAGTGTAAGGTTAGGATTCTAAATGACATTCTGTTTTTCTATTAGCAAACGTATTATCACAGTTGGTGCTGCTGTACCCAGTACATCTCATGTGATTATTGCAAGCCCGAATCTCGCGCATGAGACACGAGTTCGTGTTACCTGTGGACATTGCAATGAAATCTTTATTGTAAGTACCAGTAAACCGTTGCTACACTTAGTGCTAAGACATTAAGTACAAAAATTAAGCTACATTCATAGTATTTTGCTGATATTGAAGTGCAGCAAATTGAAAATGATTTTGTTTTCAGTTCAGAAATACAGCCCACCTTGCTCGATGTCCTCATTGTCACAGAGTGTAAGGAAACGCTTTAATAACTTTAAACATTATGCAGCAAAAAAACAGCAGTTTACATTGCATTGCTTTTTACGGTTTAGGTCATCAGTTGGTTCGGCGTTTGCCAGAAACAGAGCTTTGGTGTTTGCAATGGTCGGGTTACTTTTCTTGGCTGTAGGAATTGGAGTAACTGTAAGCATTAAACAAGAATGAAAATTTTGTGTATATGATCCCAAATGGAAAGCAGTACTTTATACTTTTCGAAATATAATTGACTAACAGTTGTTTGTTTTCTCAAGGTGGCAACATTAGAAATAGCATCACGAAATGGAGGTTTGTACTATAAGCTTGTTTGATGAGTACATTGTGGCTTAATAATAATGTGGCTTTAGTTTTGCATCTTACCCTTTGGAATAACTATTAATAATTGCATAGTACAAGTTTGGCCTATGAAATTTCAAATTATAAATTTCTTTTTTGTTATGGCATGTAGGTATCTATGTTGTGTGGGTTGGTAAGTACTAATCTGTTTTAGAAACTTTTTAAAAATTCAAGTAGACCTCACTGTTATGGTTTAATTGGAAAGACTGTGTTTGCTAAAACATGCTGATAATTTTGTGTTTTCTACTCAAGGTGCTTTCATAGCTGGACTGTTGAACCTTATTCGTAGTTGTTACTACTGCTCAATGACTGTTAGTCATACAGAAGGAGCTGTATAAGGACTGGATGAAGCCCAAGGTGTAGAAACGTTTAAACCTGGCACTGCATGGAGCACTAATGTACAGATAACTTGGACATTTTTAATGAATTTTGCATTGAACTGTATGGAATTTTTATGCCTAAATTAGTAGACTTGTAGCAATTCATACTAGAGTTTAGATTCGGAGTGAAGTTGATGGTTAGTTGAAACCCGATCACCGTTTACTGGAAACCCTTCACCATGAATAGGTAAACTCTAATGATGAAACTGTAATATATTTAGTTGCTTGTAAGTTTGGATCCAAACTCTTTAACGATGACCCTTGGTATACCAGCAGAGAATTTAATAGTTTCTTTCAAAATTTTTGGTGGACGTGTAGATTTTTAATTTATCAAGTATTAAATAAGGACAAGTGCTGTTGGATTACGAGTCTTTGCTTGTTTTATTTATTCTAGAACAGTGCGAGGAACAGTGTTAATGCAAGTTTGTCTAAAGTAAAATATTACAGCACCAAAATGAGGGGAAACATTTATGACTTCTTTTCTTGATCACTAGACCGATGCGTGTAATAAGGCGTCTTTTGACTGTCTCTTTTTTAACTGCTGATAAAGTTAGTATTTGATTCGTTGTTGAATTCGTATGAGAAAAAAGCAGTTCAGTAGCCAAGTTGCGCTTTAAAGAAGATACCCTTAATTAGGTGAAATTGACAAGTTTGCTTATTTCACAAAAGGGAATTCCCTGTTTACATTTTATTAATACATTGAGCGTTTTATCGCATTGTTCTAAACTTTAATCGAACTTTTTTTACAAATATTTGTACGCACAAAATGGAGTTATGTAAAGCAAATATGCGTTGCAGATACTGAGAATTAAAGCTTATTTTTGTGATCTGTTTTTGACATTATTTACAACTTTATATGCCAATCATCAATCAGAGCATTTGGTCAAGCTTGAACGCTTAAATACAAGATTTTCTTGAATTTATTTGACATTGAATCACATGAACCGGAATTACGCATTCGTGCCCCATGTGACCTTTGTTCAAGAGAGACAAGAGCAGGGAGTATAAAGGTCTTGTTGACTTCTCGTTTCTCGCATTTTAGACGTTTTTCTACATTCTGACAGCGTGAAAACACAGCGAAATGGCAGAAGAAGCGAAACCCGAAGCTCTTCCAGCAGAAACACCCGCGGTAGCTGAAGAAACACCAGAATTTAGTCGAGTTGTCATGCTCATTGGTCATGGAGGTTTGAATAAAGTTGACGTAGCGAAAGTTCCAAAACCCAAGGCAGGAGAGGGACAAGTTTTGGTCAAAATCCACGCAAGGTACTCTCGAATAGCTTAGATCTTGTTTAATAAAGCTCTGCATTAAACGATTAAAATTATATTTAAGAATTGCTTCGCTACGATTTAGCTGAAACACGCCCATATTCAAGTGTCGATGAGTCTCATTCTTGTTTACCTGCATTCAAGAGCTGATTTTCGAGTTTTTGTGTATGTTTAAATCTTGCTAGCTAACTACATACTTGCAACTAAGTGTCATGTTTATGTTTCATAGGAATTTTAGGCAAAATACGGCAACATTTCTGCATGCGTGTGTGTTACGCAAACAAATATTGCAGTTCCTTTTTCATACGTGTCCCAATTCACAATCGTTTAAAGAATTATGCATATTTTTGATACTTAAATCTTGAAAGCAAATTAGTGTGAATGTTGCGTTAAAGAGTGTGTGGAATTCAGAAAATGTTTAGCAAAGCATTTGTCATTCCTCGGAGTAGTTAAAGAGATTTTAACCCCGTTTTGTACTTTGTATACAAAAAGGGGAAATCGTCGCATCAAACTATTCTCTGTTTTTAGTGGTTTAAATTTTGCGGACCTTATGCAGCGCCAAGGATTGTACCCAAATACTCCTCCGTTACCCTACGTGATGGGGTTCGAAGCCTCGGGTGTAATAGAAGCTGTTGGTGAGGGCGTGAAAGATTATGAGGCAAGAATGCTTGTCTGCAGATGACTACTGATTGTATGAAGATGGCATATCCTGAACTATACTTTGCTTTCTTACAGGTTGGTGCCAGAGTAATAACATTTTCGCAATCATTGGGAATGATGGCTGAATATGTGACATCATCGGTCGACAACATTTTCCCAATTCCTGATTCAATGTCATTTGAAGACGCTGCATCTCTTGTTGTGAACTATGTGACAGCTTATCAAATTTTGTTTGATATTGGTCATTTGAGCAAGGGTGAAAGTGTTTTGGTGCATATGGCTGGTGGCGGAGTGGTAGGTTTATATTTTGCAGCTTGTTCATAAATACCAATGCTAGTGGTGCCCTTACCTGAAATAATTTCATTACCACTTACTGGAGAAAATGGTTTTATCTGCCTACCCAAGAAAGATTTTTAACCAACTACCCAAAACACCCCATCTACCCAAGGGTAGCCTATTTCACTCCTAGTAGAAAAATCCTCGCCCATAAAACTTTCTTTCCCACCTACACAAAAAAGTCGTCTCTGATGTACCCAAGAAAATGTTCTCACCCACCTACCAAGAAAAAGTCCTCTCTCACCTACTCAAAACTTTTTCACTCACTAACTCCTAAAGAAGGTTTTCGCCCACCTACCAAAGAAACATTTACCCCCACCAACTCAATTACAACATATCAGCAGTTAAGTGCATCTGTGCTTTCAGGGAGTCGCTGCCACTCAATTGTGTAAAACTGTGGAGGATGTGACTGTATTTGGAACTGCTTCCCAACCAAAGGTATGGTAATTAAAGGCTCACCCTTCTTGCTGGACATTTTTCTTGTAAAGAAGAAACACGTCGCCTTAAAGTGCTCTGTTGTAATTTTAGCATGAGAAAATAAAAGAGCAGGGTGTAACACATCCGATTGACTACAGAAACACCTGTTATGCTAAAGAAATTCGAAAGTGAGTCTGAGTGTGGTACAGAGCTACTTGCTGAATTTTTCTAAGGCTTTCAAACTGTGTCTCCTGTATTTTGAAATGCAATGTAAACTTTATTAAAACAAAATACATAAGAATGTAAATGTGTTCCAACCGAGCAATCTTAATTTCCAATTTCAACCTGGTTTTGTTTTCAGAATTCAACCCGAAGGTGTTGACATTGTAATGGATCCATTGAGTGGCAACGATACAATGAAAGGATACGAATTACTGAAACCTTTTGGAAGAATTATTACTTATGGTAACATTAAACTTGTTTGAGAAAAACTTTTTTATGTTGTTTGTGCGTCTATTAACGAAAAAGTATTCTAATTAGTGAATTTCTAATTGATTTTCAGGTGCTGCAAATCTTGTTAAAGGTCAAAGCAAAAGCCTTTTTGCAGCTGCCAAACTAGTACGTTTTTGTTAATCCAACATTTTCTTGATTTTTGCAGCAATGGCAGTTTCACCTCCAAAGATTGCAGTGTTTCCACCGTCTGAACCTTATTTTCCACTAGGCGAAAATTTCCATGCGGAAAATAAATCTACCAAACTGATTGGCTAGCAATATATTTTGCCACGAAGCGAACCAATCACGTTGCTAGATTTATTTTCCTCACAGGGAAAATTCTGCCTAGTGGAAAACAGGCTTGAAAACTATCAAAAGAAAAACCGTAATCACGTGGAATTATTTATCATTGCGACGTATTTTTCCAGTGGTACTCGTCTCCTAGTTTCAAGTCGTTAAAGTTACTGGAAGAAACTAAAGTTGTCTCTGGCTATCATCTTGTAAATGCTCATAAAAAGAACACAAAACCATTGCGTGCTGCATTGGAGGCTCTTGTAAAGTTGCATGAAGAAGGAAAAATTAAACCAGAAATCCACGAAGTGTTTTCACTTGAAGAGGTAAATTTTCAAAAAACCAGGAAGTGATCCAAAGTTACTTCATCCCAATCTACCCAGCTCTTTTGATTTCGTGTTTTTTCTTTAGATCAGATCGGCGATGCAACTTATACATGATCGAAAAAATTTCGGGAAAGTTTTGCTCTCACCATTAAAACAACCTCCTGCTCCTCAACCCAAAAGAGAATCAAAGAAAGAAAAAGAAGGCAAGAAAGTGGAAAATCAAGAGGAAAAAGCAGAAGAGAAAGTGGAAGAGAATGTAAGTTTGAAAGAAAAAATGTAGCTCCACAATTTTAACATTGCCACGATTTCATTGATTTCTGTATAACTGGATTGTTCATCCTCCTGCAAATATGAAGCCAGCGAAAATCACGAATTTGGAGTACCAAGATGACCGCGATGGCTTCAAAATTTTGACAGTTGACTTATCGGGATGCACAATCCAGTTATACAGAAATCAATGCACGTTTGTATTCAATGTCTGTTGAGGACTCTTAAGTTAATTGCTTGAAAATCTTGTTAAAGGTTGCAGACAAAGATGCAAGCCCTGAGAACAAAGATGAAGGAGAAAGCAAAGGAGAAAAGCAGGAGGAAGCTAAAGAAGAAGAAAAGCCAGCCGAAGATGCTTAAAAGTTGAACTAGACTGGTGAAAAAACTCGAATATTAATTAACACGACGTAATTTCTTCCGTAATTCCTGAAAAAAAAATACTAACTTTGATAATTTGATTTTTTGTAGTTTACCTGTGGACCTGTCTTGCCGAAGACAAAATCTTTAGCTTTTCATATTTTACTAAGGCTATGACTGTGCTCTCGTGAAAAGAGACTGTTTTGAATTGCGCTATATATCATGTGCACATCGTGTTGTAGAAGATATTTTTGTATCGATTAGATTTAATTATGTAAAAGGATTAGACAGAAATGCTAGTTTGCATTTCATTGAATTAGACTTAGCGTAATGTAGATTTAGATTATAGAAAATTGAATACACTAATTATATCTTACATGCTGTACAAGTATTTGTTTGAAGTGGTTATACCTTGCACTGTTTTACATAAGCGTCGGAATTTTCGATGAAATTTTGTGTCGCAGCCCGTCAAGCATGTTTTCGCCTTATTGTTCGATTGGAGAGAAACAGCGAAAAAAAATTGTTTTCATTTGTCTCGTTAATTCATTTACAGACAGGTGAATCAGTCAACCATACAGCTGGAAAATAAGGGTTAAAAATAATGCACCCTTTGAAACCAACCCTGCCCACTTATGCCCAAAAACAGGTTTTTAACCCTCACCTGAAACAATGTCTGTTTTAAGTTTATTCTTTCTGTAACGAGTTTAGCTCTAAGCTAGCATGTGGGCGCATTGTTTTAGCATACAAAAAAGTTCATTCTGTAGCAGGTGACCGTTGTTAAGTGGTTTTTTAGACCTATCACACAGCACCATTGTCTCGCCTGTCCATTCAAACAGCTGAACGGTTCATCCGGGACTCGAGCAAATCTCGTGCTCTGATTGGCTGTGTTGAACTCGTAACGTGTTCAGCCGAAAGCATGATACTCTCGTTCAAGGCCTTCTCAAATCGCTCGAGTTATTCAATTTTTGCGAAAAAATTTCACCGTTTTATCGACGGATCGGCTTCCTCAACCTATTTGGATCAGGTAAGTTGAATCTCAGGGTATTTCTTCATGTATTTCTCGTGTTTTTTACTCATTCACTCATAGTGTATTGCCCATATTAAGCGTCATAAGGGTTCATCTTGTCGTACCTCAAAAATCATTTTGCCAGACATAGCCAAGCAAATTCGTTAAAATTTCGCCTCGGTATAGGTGTTTTATTTTGAAATATTACGGGGTTGTGGTATGATTTTTTGAAATTTTATTGTTTAAGGTGTTATGGCAAGTATTTAAGGGGGTAATTTGTTTAGGTTTACGTCTTTGGACGGCATCAATTTGCACATCCAAATATCAACCTGCGAGCGAAGCCGGCGCATCATGAAAATGAGATTGTTATTGATCTGTGCTCGATTTTCGTGTACATATCGAAGCAATTGCCTTCTACTCGTTTTGTTTTGCACCTCGGGCAGTTGCTGCCGCTAATTGGCTAAGTGAAGCAGCAACAAACCAAGCGATAATATATAAATAACAACGTTTGATGTCGGCCCAAAAAACGTGCAAGGGAAATGGGAATTATTACACAATGGGGGAAGCCCGTGACTCCGCAAGGCTGTCATCTGTGCGCGGTTACCGTCGGATTCTTGACGTTTTTACCAAATTGCTCCCGTTTAGATGATTTTTAATCCATCGTGGCTTTTTCGAAGTAGTCATCTCTTCTTAATGAGCGATAAGAAATCGCAACAAGCGAACCAGAAGATGATTTTGTAAAATTTATCAACATCAGTGAAGTGACTTGAGCTTCCGGTTCTATCTCATAACATACTTCTTGTCTGTCTGTGTTTTTGTATGAAACCCCGGTCATTCCATGGCTATGTCTGGCTTATTTTCTACCCTTACAGACACTGCTCAAATTTTAGCTAACTTTTATTCAATTTCTACAGTCCATTGTCAAACAAGGAAGCATTATTGCGTGTTTTTGCTTCCTTGTTCCACTAATACATTTCTAAAATGGCAACTTGACAAATTATTGTAGCGTTCTTGTTTTCTAAGAATTCAAGAACTGTTCATATTGTAGCAATGTCATGGATATTTGCTACTTTAATCAATATTAAAACGTTGTTGATTTACACTGACTTCTCAATGAAAACGTATTCGTCTTTTTATGAGCTTGAAAACTTGAATATAATTTGTTGATGACCAAATACTATAGCACATTTACTACAGTTTGAATGTTGGTTGGTATATTGTGTCATTACGTAGAACAAAGTAAAATTACAAAGGCAAAGTTAGTTACTGGAATACTGTACAGCTATCTGTAACTTTAATTTGTTAACTTGCGATGCTTTACTTGAAAAATTCCCTGGCATTAGACATGATAAAGTTGCAAAATAGGTTGTTGCATTGGTTACATGATATCTTTATAGATCAAAATTTTTACAACTAAAATCTGGTTAAATATTAAAAGATGTTTTCTTCTTTCCAACAGAGGGAGTCATTTCCAGTAATTTTGTGTAAGAGACAGCTTAGTCAGCAGCCTTTTTGCTGCATTGACAAAATGATGACAAAAGAATGAGTTCAGGATGGATAGCTTGTGAAGATCCGTAGTTTTCTAAGAAAACATATTTTGATGTGCAATATTTTAATGATGATGACTGCTGGTCAACAGCATGGCTGACCCATCGGATTTGTTAAATTTGATTGGGTCGAGTGGGGGTATTTTTGATGACATTGGCGTCAATAGCATGCCTTCATCGTCAATGCCGCAAACCTCAACAACTGACCAGTTTTTTACCATGGACTCATTTCAAAATTTTCCCAACCAACAACAACAGCAACCAGGTGCCCCCGGGCAAAAATTGCATCATCTAGATGGCCAGTCGCCCCCAAATCAGGGAGAATTTCAGCCTTTTTCACAAAAGTTAAGTCATTTTGCAAATCCAATGCTGAATCAGCAGAATGCATTTCAAAATGCAGGGGCAAGTAAGCCTCAACAACAGTTCCCACGGATGCCAATGCGCATGCAATCTCCCACCCAATTTAGCTCCCAGCCCAGCAATTCACCCGGGGCAAATTGGCGAGGCCAAAGCAACATGAGTAATTCGTTTGGTAATTCATTTATGCCACAACAACCTCAGCAGACACCACCTGAGCAGAATACCGCAGGTGCTGCCGGTCCCCAAGGCTTCATGCCTATGAGTCCACAGCAAACGAACATGCAGAGATTGCAACATTTTATGACAAATAAGCAATCTAATCCAATGTTAAGTCAGTCATCAAATCCATTCATGAGTCAAGCAGAGAGTTCCTTGACAACTTTAACGGACATTAGTAATTCAACTCCTAAAATGAACAATCAGAACAAAACTCCTGGGCAACAGTACAGTGCTGATATGGCAAGGCAAGAACAATTGAGTAAACTACATCATTTGGTCTCAGGAGGAATGCCTTCGCCTACATCCGACACTGCAACTAATTCTTCCGGGTTTCCTCCTTCCAGTAATTCCTCATTTACTGGTTCCCCTGATCCATTTTCGTCCAACAAGAATTTGGGCCCCATGTACAACAATATTCAAGCTCAACAATCGCCCATACCTAATCAAACTTCAATGCAGACGCAAGATCCATTCAACCAATCGCAACCACCTGTTTCTAATGCAATGCCGCAAGACTATATGATGAGACGTCCGTCGCCACAATTTCAAGACAACTCTTACCCAATGAGGCCGAACAACCCGTTTCAGCAACAAATGGTGAACCAAACTTCTAATGCAATGTCAAGCCAAATCAAAAGCGCCCAATTGCTTTATCAGCTTCAACGACTGCAACAGCAAATCACACAGGTCCGTGAGCTACCCTCGCCTGCGAGAGATCAACCATTGCAGCAACTACAACAACAGTTTAGCCGTTTGTATCATATGTATCTAATGGATCAACAGCGACTGAAGAAACAGGCGCAGGCAGCTGCACAAATGAGGTTTGACCAGGAGAATATAGCGAAACAGCATCACCAGGAGAAAGCAAACAGGATAGTTGCTGAAGCGATTGCAAAGTCGGCTCTCATGAATAGCCAATATAATTACCAAGCAGAACCACAAATGAAATATTTTGGACAACAGCAGTTTGGGCCTGTTGCAAAAGGTCCGATGAATTATGATATGAAGCAAGATATGGTTGCTCAAAGAAAAGCTGCTGAGCCCATTGTTTTGCCACCATCAATTATAAATCAAATCCCAAAGACTGTTCGGAGCTCATCAAAGTAGGTTTAAAATGTAGTCCGTAAGAAGACATTTTGTTCTAGTGAAACTAATATAACTTTTTTTTACAAAATATGAAAGTTTTACAGCTTTGTTAACTATCATCATTTTGCTGGAGGTAATTGAGTATTGATTGCATGTTTTAGGCCTCCAGCTACAGTTTTGAGTAAACCAGTTGTGAAACGAGAACGACGTGATTCGTCTGATCATGAACCGTCGCCACCAAACTCACCAGGAAGTTACTATGCAGAGGACAACACTCCATCAAGCATAACTGTAAGTTTAAACCCAAAATGATTTGTAATTTCTCTTCTTTTAAACCCATTATGTGCCCTTAATGAATTGTCTGTCAAAACAATCTTCAAAAAGCATTGTTAGTACAGTCCTTATGATTAAGGCTTTCTTATTTTTCTAGCGGAGGTCCCTTCGAGAGCGTAAGAAGAAGACGTATAAAGATGACTTTGATTACAATCTCTCGGAGGAAGAGGACGGTGCCAAGACAGCAGCGGCAGGCGGTGATGGAGTCAAGAATGAATCGCAAGTTGGTGGTGTACTTCCTGCGGGTGAAGAAATCCCATTACCTGAAGAAAATTTGACTGTCGAAAAAATTATCTCACTGCGGACAGAGACAAAGGTTTGGAGGAATCCTTTGCAAATTAACTGGATAATAGGTCTTTCAGCTCAAAAAACTGTTACTCCCCAAATGTCGAACAATAATCTTTCTCTGCTGTTGTTAGTAAATATCTCTTTGATAATTTTAGGAGGATGGCTTTGCACAAGAAGAGTTTTTAGTGAAATATAAGAACTAGTAAGCTCTGCTTTTCCGCACTTGAAGAGATTAACAATGCAGAATCTTAGCAGTAATTTTGTTGTTGTAGTTCATATCTTCATTGCGAGTGGGCGACAGCTGATAAGCTGATGCGTGTGGATAAACGAGTTCAAATGAAGATCAAGAGATTTTTCGTGAAGAGAAATTCAATGCCGTTTCCAGATGATGTAAGTTTCGAAAATGAGATGAATATTTTGAATGTAACTGTTAGTGAACTGTTTAGGTAATTGTGTGTGTTTTTTTTGTAGCTCGATGATGAGCCTTTCAACCCAGACTATGTTGAAGTGGACCGAGTTCTAGATGTCTCAACAGGTGTTGACCAAGTTTCAGCTGAGGTTAGTTTAACGCATTTTGCTGAAGCTTGGCTTGTCTGTGTCACACTTCAATATTAGAGAGTTTTAGATTGACATTTACGGCGAACCGCTAACTGCAAATGGCAAAGTTTAAGTCGCATTTTAAAGTCAACTATGTCAGTTGTTCGATGTTACGGGAACCTATATGATGAGCTGAAGCGTGATTTTGCAACTTCGCTCTACAAAACTGTTGACATTACAGTCTAATGTGATTTAAAGTTTGCCGTTAGTGCAGTTAGCGGTTCGCCATGAACGTCAATCGTTATTGTTTGAAATTTTTTCTAGCCAATCAGCCATTATTTAGTAAAGTGGAGATCATTGCCTTATGATGAAAGCACTTGGGAAGTAGAGGTATGTAGTTGAGTTTGTGTTTTGGCAAAGAATAATTTTGGCAAAATTTAAGAAGATTTTTGTTGTATGTTGAAAGTCTTGCCAAAACTTTTCAAGAGATTATTGTGTTAGGTTTGTGGTTTTGTAATAACAGTAGTAAAAATAATAATGGTTCAATGATGTCATATCCACAGTTAGTGTGGCTCTTCATAGTGCTGTGCAAACTCTGGGTTTTTCACCTCCGGCTCCGGCCAGAAAAACTCCGGCTCCGGGAAAAGTAACTCCAGCTCCGGCAAAAAATTTTCTTGCTCCGGCAAAATCGTGAAAAATCAAACTTTCATGGAAATTTTTCACTTAAAGTGGAAGCACTGTCACACATGGAATGAAGTACTTTCACGCAAATTTTGCTCTTTGTCGATACTAATCGTGTTTGATCGGACATTTATCAAATTTGGTGGGACGTTTACCAAAGTCCGAAAGTAGACTGCAGCAGAAATAAATGCTGCCGGAGTTTTGCCGGAGCTGAACAAACTCCGGCTCCGGCAAAATATGCCAAAACTCCGGCTCCGGGGCTCCGGCGCACAGCACTAACTCTTCATTCATTTAAACTTTGGTCTCATTACAGGCTGATGTTGATAGCAATTCTGTAAACAGATACCGAAGTATTCAAGTGGCACCTCCTCCTCACGAAAGACAGGTAGAAACTTCTCATTGCTTTTTTTTTTGTTTGTTTACAATGTATTTTAATGACGACTTTGTATCATTTGCAGTTTGTCAGACGTCCGCACCCAAGCGAATGGCGCAAACTGGAAACATCTCCAGTGTATAAGAACTCAAACACGTTACGTGAATACCAGCTTGAAGGCTTAAATTGGCTCACTTTCTGTTGGTACAATGGGTAAGTTCTGTTGTATTTATACGAAGCAGATTTAACGTTAAAAAACTTGTCTGCTATGTGATAAAATAAAACGTCCTTCTTTTGAAACCACAAATATGATATATGTGTTTTATGCTTAGGCAAAATTGTATTTTGGCGGATGAAATGGGTTTAGGAAAAACCATTCAAAGTTTAACGTTTCTCTTACATGTCAAGGTAAACAATTGATTGTCAGGTACACACTAGTGTTGAATTTATCTCAGTGGGGACATACAAGATGTTCATAGACATGTGATGAAAAGGCATGGGTCACGTGCATCTGATTGCCTCTGATGAACCCTCCATGTCGCTGCCTTCCTTCTGATGTCTTTATTCATGATTAAATTTCAATTAAAACTCTCCATCCTTCTTTGGGTAGAGTGTGTGAGCCCGAAAGTTTAAAAAAAAACTCTGAATGTTTTGAGTAAAAGCTGTTTGTGGAGTATTAGGATGATACATGATCATTTCCAGGGTTCGAATCGGCGGCTCGCAATTCGCAATTTGCGAGTCGTTTTTGACCATTTGCGAATCGAAAATTCTATTTTTCGCATTTTTTCGTGAGTCGGTTTTTAGTAGAATGCATTGCTTTCAAATATTTGTACGTTTTTTCCCATAAAAACATCGAAGTCCCTTATGAAATATCATCGAAATGGATATTCTAAACTCGTAACCAGTGCTCGCGACGGCCGCGAGCACTTTTCGACGCTTTTCGTAGACAGTGTTTCCACTTTTTCAAATCAAGACTTCCTTAAAACTTTCCCATATTTCCTTGAAAAAAAATTGCGAGTCGACTTTTCTTCACCGATTCGAACCCTGATTTCAGTTGAGTTTGACTTGTCTAATATTCAGTTGTATGATTTTTTTTTTGCGTTTCTTCCAACAGCAATATGGTATTCGTGGCCCCTTCCTTGTTATTGCTCCACTCTCGACCATCGCAAACTGGCAGAGAGAATTTGAAGGCTGGGGGGATATGAACGTCGTCGTTCATCATGGAAGGTAAATTAAAGGAAAATCAAATGTGGTTTTAGAAAAGGCAAAGCTGACTTCTTTTTTTTCTGTGATTTTACAGTGCTGCAAGTCGACATCTCATTCAGCAATATGAGTTCTATTTTCGTGGACCACAGGTACCTACTCTAGCTCTTTCTCTTTGACAAAAAAATTCTTCACTGCAGTGGAAATTCAAAATAAACGAGCTGAGTTTATTTTAACGATAGTATGATGTGAAATCTGTGTATTTACTGATGTTTATATCACTAAGGGTGAACCAGTGATTGGAATTTACAAGTTCAATGTTTTGATAACAACATATGAAATACTTATAGGTAAGTGATGTGTTTTCATCAATAATCTACAGACTTCAAAGAACTTTTTGCTCGTAATGATTGGAGCATCTAACAGGCAAGCAGTTTTTCAAGTTTGTGAGTGCCATACGTGTTTGCAACTCATGGAACTTGTCAAGGAAAAATTGCTTGTCTGTTTTCAAGACGAAACAATTTATTTCTGTTTGTTGCAATTGTAATTTTATGTGAGTTTTAGTCCCACAATATCTAACAAACAATTGAATAGTCCTGAATGATTTTTGGCTTTCAATCTCAGGCTTTCTACAATTTCTGCATTTTTTTATATAGCTGACAATATATTACTTAGCAGTGTTCCTTGGCGAGTTGTAGTTATCGATGAAGCTCATCGATTGAAAAACAGAAATTGCAAATTATTGGAAGGATTGAACAATTTACAAATGGTGAGCTGATGCTTTGTAGAAAACGTTTTTATCCTGGCCAATGATTTAAACAGTGTCCTGACTTCTTGATTGAAGAGTTTTAAATACACATAAGAGGCTGCTAATGAGGCCAGCTTTTATTCACTTCGCAGTTTGGAAAATGTGTTGTGATTTCTGTACAAATGTATTGTTCCTAATAGTTATCTTGTTTAATAGGAACACAGAATTCTACTGACGGGGACACCACTTCAAAACAACGTCGATGAACTGTTCAGTTTACTAAATTTCCTTGAACCAGTTCAGTTTCCTTCGCAAGGAGCTTTCCTTATGGAGTTTGGAAATCTCAAAACTGAGACACAAGTTGAACGATTGCAAGCTGTAAGTAGAAACTGCAATTTCCCTGCCAACTTTTAAGGAAAACTGAAGGAAAACCTAATTCTTGTTGTACGCACGAAGCACGTAAAGTCTTCAAGAAACTTATCAAGGAAAACTTGTTCGTTGTACACACGAGCAAGTGAACTTGTCAAGAAACTTGTCAAGGAAAACTTGTTCGTTATACAAATGAACTCGTTAAGAAACTTATCCAAGAAAACCTATTCACTGTACACCCTAACAATTTCATATGTTTTCATTCTGTAGTTACTAAGACCAATGATGTTAAGGCGAATGAAGGAAGATGTCGAGAAAAGTTTGGCACCAAAAGAGGAAACGATTGTTGAGGTAAATTGTGTGTCATCATTATGGATCCTACCGTACCGCCACTTGCATGATGGTCAGTCTGAGAAATGATCTAACTTTTTCACCTTTCGTTCAGGTTGAGCTGACAACAGTTCAGAAGAAATTCTACCGCGCAATCCTGGAACGTAATTTCTCGTTTTTGAACAAAGGCGCTGTGTCTACATCCAACGTTCCCAACCTCATGAACACAATGATGGAACTGCGTAAATGCTGTAATCATCCATTTCTCATCAATGGCGCTGAGGAGAAAATTGTTGGCGAATATCATGCGAACATTGCCGTTGATAACCGAGAAACAATTCATCTCACGTCTTTGATCGAAGCCTCTGGAAAATTGGTGCTTATCGATAAGCTGCTGCCCAAGTTAAAAGCAGGAGGACATAAGGTAAATTAATGTCTTGGGTTGTCTGCAGCAGAGAATTGACTGATATCCCACAGAGATAAGGAAAGCAAATGAACTCGTTTGAATCCTTGTCCAGGGGCCGGTTGTTCGTACGCCGTTTAGCTTAAACGGTGGATAAGTCAGAATTCAAAAACACTCCCACACTTCTTCTAAGCTCTTAAAACCAAATATTATGTAATAAAACTATGGGTAAATACATAATTATTGTATTCAGTTAAAAGTTTCAATTTCGTTGTTCAAAGAAGACATAAATATGATCTAAATTTTGAACTTATACGCCGTTTAAGTTAAACGGCGTACGAACAACCGGCCCCAGGACAATTTGTTTGTCGTACACATGAGCAAGTGAACTCGTCAAGAATCTTGCCAAGTTTTTTATTCCTTTTTTCAGGTGCTCATTTTCTCACAAATGGTGAGATGTCTCGACATACTTGAGGATTACCTCGTTTGCAAGAAGTATTTGTTTGAAAGAATCGACGGACGAGTACGTGGCAATCTTCGTCAAGCTGCTATTGATCGTTTCTCTAAACCAGATTCAGACCGCTTTGTCTTCCTCCTATGTACTCGTGCTGGAGGCCTGGGTATTAATTTGACAGCTGCTGACACGGTGATTATCTTTGATTCGGACTGGAACCCGCAGAATGACTTGCAGGCTCAAGCCAGGTGTCATCGAATTGGTCAAGCGAAATCAGTGAAGGTTTACAGGTTGATAACGAGGAACTCTTATGAACGCGAAATGTTTGATAGGGCTAGTCTAAAATTGGGTTTGGATAAAGCTGTCTTGCAATCTATGAACTCCAAGGAAGGGGGTAACAACCCGACAGGCGGGCAAAATGTAAGTTGCGGGTTTTTGTGAGTATTGTATTTTCTCAAATAAGTGCTTGCCCCTCAAATAAGTGGGCCCTTCCGTAGAATGTGCGCTTTTTACAAACCTTGATTTTCTGTCTTTGTTCTTTAGCCAGCTTTATCGAAAAAAGAAATTGAAGATCTCTTGAAAAAAGGAGCTTACGGGGCAGTAATGGAGGATGATGAAGCCAGTTCAAAGTATGTTACATGAAGTACTTTTGCTCATCATTGAACACCATTGCGAAGTTGGAAAGTGATTTAAATGCACATCTTGTACATTGAACATCTTGTTTTAGGACAGTATTCTTACACATGCGAGGCTGTAGTTCGCTCTATCACTTCTCAAACTATTTTTTAGTACTGTGTGTACTGCAGGATGAAACTAACGCGCGCCCGCAGAAAACTGGCAGTGGTTTAGTGAAGAGAAGGTGATTGAGTACATTATTCATGGGTTTTTTGTTTTCAAGGTTTTGTGAAGAAGATATTGACCAAATTTTAGAAAGACGAACACAAGTCATTACTATCGACTCCGTTGGGCAGGGTTCTACGTTCGCCAAGGTGAGGCTATTCGTTGAAGAAACATTTAAGCGAGTATAATCAAAAGGTGCCATTCTTCGAAACGATCAACTTTGTTGGCTTGCTTGATATTCTTTTGTTTTTGATCAGGCAAGTTTTACTGCTACAAAGAAAGGTGAAGACATTGATATTGACGATCCTGATTTCTGGAAGAAATGGGCAATGAAAGCTGATATTGATGTCGATGAACTCATGAACAAGGTTTGTTGTTCATTGAACTGCGAAAGAAAATCTGTTGTGTTCTTTTCTTTGCATGCTACTCTGACACTTGATGATAAGGCATGGGTCACGTGTGTCTGATTGTCTCTGATGAACCGACCATGTCCGCTGCCTTCCTTCTGATGTCGAAAGTTTGTTGTAGAAGCATTGAACAGTCATTGCAAAACAATATATTGAGTCACTGAGGCAAAAGACTGATGATCTAACACTTTGCCATGCTTTGGCAATCGGAATTTGTCATCTATTTTCTATCTCTCAGGATGAGCGAATCATCGACGCCCCTCGTCAGCGTAAACAGACGAAGCGATATGGACGAGGAGATGACGCAGACTTCGAGCTTTCAGATCTTGATTCTGACGACGAAGTTCCACAGGCGAAACGAAAAGCCTGGACACGAGTTGAATGTTTCAAAGTTGAGAAGAATCTCCTGATTTACGGGTTAGTACTCGCCCTATCATTAGAGCTCGCTGTAGAGCCTGTGTTCAGGCGAATAAAATCATATTCTAGTCATTGGCTTAATCAGTATTTTGACTTTTTTTGTGACATAGTTTTATCGCACATAAGGCCAGTTTTTACGATACCGCTGCATACCAATTACCAAATTTAAATGAAATTCAAAATTAATAACTTTTTCATTCAGATAGACTCTTCTTTAGAAGCACTTGATGCAAAATGAGCTCCTCAAGAAACTTGTCAAAAACGCTATAAGCCGATTAACTTTTGTTTTAGTTGGCAAAGATGGCAGGATATTATCCACTCGATCCGTAAGAGGAAATTATCTGAACGTGAAGTGGAAGCTATCTCTCGTTCCATTCTCCTGTTCTGTGTGCACGCATATCGTGGTGACGAGAAGCTTCGCTCGTTCATTTTGGAACTTATCAAGCCCGTTTTGACGCGCGAGAGACTGCCCAGCGAGGAACTAGACGCCACCTACATACCAGTACATAAAGGCAGTGGAAAGAAGGCAAGGAAAGGCACGAGAAAGGGAAAAAGCAATAAAAAAGATGTCAACAAGAGCGCTATAGCTTTAATTGAAGCCGTCGGAGATTGGAAGAGCGTTAACCCGGAACTCTTGATTCTTGACGAGGGATACAAGAAGCATTTGCGACACCATTGCAATAAGTATGTCTAGTTTAAGTCATTCTCTGTGACTTGTAATATACCTTGATAATATTCAAACGGTAGCAGCTTAGCCAGTCATTACAACCAATCATAAAAACTTATCTTAATTCGACGACTTGCCAGAGTCCTACCCGTACAAGTAAAATCATCTGCTGTTAACCAGAGTAGAATGAAGAATGAGGCTCCATTGGGACACGTTGACACTCAATATGTTGTGAGGATTATCATTAGCATCGTATGTTAAATTTGCAATAGCAACGTACACATGTGGTGTATAGTATGTTATGTTTCTTTAGAATTCTTCTGCGAGTCAGGCTACTCTATATTATGCGAGTAGAAGTCTTGGGTGCCATGGAGAACGCTGTACGCAATGATTGCTTAGCAAGGTACGAAGCATGGCGCTGACTCGCAAATTATTTTCACAAATCTTACTACAGACTAAGTTTGTTTGCAAAATGTTGGAAATTGTGGAGAGATGGATAGTCTTCCAAACTCTGTAAAATTTTTATATTTTAGTACTAGTGGAAATTGCTCCAACTTTTGAGCCGAAAATAGCAACACTATTCGCGTGTAAAACAAAAATATACAAAATTTTCAATCTTTGCAAAGCTATGTTCTCCTCATATGTCAACATTTCACACCCAAACTTTCGAATTTTACGACATCAAAGATGCTCTTTCCAGCTGGGGAGATGGCTTCTTGTCTCATTCAAAATTTATTCTATAATACCAATTTCCCATTTCGCAGTGACATCAACGTGAATCTTCCGCTGACCGAAGGCGATCCTCCTATTGGGTGGTGGAACGAAGATGCGGATAAGTCGCTGGTTATTGGTGTTTATAAACATGGTATGTACTATGAAATGTTCAGACATTTATTCATTCACAGAGATAAGATAAAGACTGTGGAGACGTCACAGACTCCTGCAACGAGCTGTGATTTTTATTGTTACAACCCTGTGCAAATTTTTTTAAAGTTGAAAGATAAGATTTACCTACAAAAACTATATTCTGACGTCTCCTCCTTTTGCTAGGGTACGAACGCTACAACGCCATCAGAGCAGATCCATGTCTGATTTTCCTCAAAAAATGTGGACCTCCTACGTCATCGGATGATGCTACTTCTGGTGACGTCATGGACGGAGAGGGAATGAGGTGAGAAATTTTGACTCGTGATACGTTTTCTAATCATTGTGGTTGTAGTTTACATGACTTTAGAGGCATTGACACTGACCATATTCTTTGTTTATTTCGCGGGCTCAGGGAGGAGGATGATCGAGATGATGACGTCAGTCGTGATGATCCTGACTATCAGCCACAAGATAGGAAGAATGAAGACGGCGAATCTGATGATGATGAAGATTTTGATCTGCAGGACGGAAAGGTATGAAGTTGAGCCACTTCGCTATGTGACCCTTCCGTCTTTCCACTCTCTGTACTTGCGCTTTGAAATGATGTTTTCACATGTTAGACTACTGAACATTTGACGGATGATAATATAAAGTTCTGATCAAAGTGCCTTGGCGAATGTTTTTAAGTATTTTGCTTACATTTTTCTTACCTTCATCTCAAGTATTTCTTTCGTTTCAAGGAAGGAAGAACTGCCAGTAAGGAAGAGACAAAAATCGTGGAGAAGGCGCCTGCTATTGTGGAAGGTAAATACATATGATTAGGTATATACTTTATGGTACCAAGACTTATGTCTCGTTTTTAGCCTGAAAAGATTCCATGTTAGTTTGAAGCTGCTACGAACAGCGGTTATTTGACGTCATTTTGAACGGAAGCTTTATCCAGTACATACTTGCTTCAGCATTCTGAGATTTATAGGAAAAATTTATTTGTCATATTTCTGGCCCTGTTTTCGCTAAGCGTTTATGTAAGTGTATCATCGTTGTTTCTTTCAGGCAGTCAGGCTAATCCTGCTCCGGTGACATCAAACCTCCTGCATTGGCCGTCGCCTTCTGATCTCAATACGAGACTGCGCAGAATCGTCGCGGGATTTCAACGAATCTTGAAAAAAGAAGAACTAAAGAGAGTGGCGGTTGAAAAGGTGAGAATTAAAAACTGAGGCCAAATTATTATTGTGCGCGTAAGAAAGTATGATGTGGCATTAAGCTTGTTTTTGATGTGATGTATAAAACCAGACCTGAATCTTCGGCTACAGTGGACGATTTACGTTACCGGGTAAATGTTGAATTAGGCAAAAGTAGAGAGAAGGCATCACTGCAGCTAGAAAGAGTATCTTTAATCTAGTAAATTTCGTGAGATTGCAGAGCGCGGGTGTGAAATGTTGAAATATGCTGAAACATAATCCTTCAAAGTTTGCGTACCGTATTTACTCGATTGAGCGCCGTGGTGCTCTTTAAACTTTCAGTGTTTTAGATGCGGCGCTTATTCGGGGGCGGCGTTCTTTAAAAATATTTGGTTTTTGCGTCGATCGTTTGTTACTTTTAACTCTGAGATGAATGAAAGTAACGAAACAGCTGCACGCTGCGAACAAGAAGACGCTTGTTTGTAATGTTCCGATAGAATTGTCGCGCTTGATGACGATATTTCTTAATGCAAACAGAAAACAAGCTCTCCATATTTTGCGAATAATTAGTGTGGCGCTCATTCGGGGGCGGCGCTCTTTAAATGTTTTTGCTCTCAAATGCGGCGCTTAGTCGGGGCGGCGCTCAATCGAGGGCGGCGTTCAAACGAGTAAATACGGTATGTTGTATATTTTTGCATTACATGCGGAAATTGGTACCATTTTCGGCTCAGCTTTAACTTTGGTCTATAATGTAAATCGTCCATTGAATCTGCTCTTCGATGTTTTTAGGAAAACAGACGGAAGGAGAAAGTGGAGGAGGCGGTCCGGCAGAAAGAGCTGAAGAAAGCCGAACAAGCGCAAAAGTAAATTTCAATACTATAAGTTTCCTTCAATTGCCCAGTTCAGCAGTAGAAATATAGCGAGATTAAGATTTGACTTCAACTATGCTACAATTCGTTAATTAGGCTTGTATTAGTTCTGAATACTACCAAAGTTTACGAAAAGTAGTGCACTACTTGTCATGATCCAAAGTGTTTACAGTTCGTCTATGTTTTTGTCTACACGCAGATGGTCAAAGCGGGAAGAAGTCGATTTCTATCGATGCGTCTCGACCTACGGTGTTCATATCAATGCAACTACGGGAGAATATGATTGGTCGAAGTTTAGGTAAGCTTGCTAAGCCTATCATGTTGCTGCCTTCCTTATATCAAAATCACTTGTCGAAACTTGAACACTGCATTTAAGACTTTGTAATGTTAGATTTTGTTATATTTATCTGTTTCCTTTTTTCTGTCTAGACAAATGGCTCGTCTTGACAAGAAAAATGATGACAGGCTCTCTGCTTATTTAACGGAATTCTTGGCAATGTGTAAGCGAGTGTGTGGCCGAGCTACGGACGAAGAAATTATTCAAGGTAAAAATTTAAAAAATTCTCCGGGGAGAACTTTGCTCTCGAGTCACGACTACTCGCTAGCTTAATTGTTACGCTATGTTTGCCTTTCGCATTTAACTGCCCGATACCTTCCTGGATAATCGTCAAAGTTATCGAAAACAAACGTTCACACAAGCTTTGTGGATTTTTTTAGGTCAGAATGTTGAAGCAATATCGGAAGAAAGAGCAAACAGATGTTTACGACGAGTTGAATTAATGACTATGCTTCGCTTAGAGGTACAATGCCATCCTTTGTCTTCCTTGAGGTTGCGAATAACCCCAAGAACAACCTGTTCGCAGGCGAATCGTCTATTGATTTCTTTGTTATTTTTCTTGAAGGTTTTAAATCATCCGGAGCTTGATGAGAGGTTGAAACTTGCGCAGGTCACCCCTGAACTACCATCTTGGTGGCAATGTGAGAAACATGACAAGGATCTTCTGATTGGCGTCTCCAAGTATGTTCATTTTTTGATTGCATGAAGACATCATAGGTGAGATATGTACAAATTCAAGACTGCATTTTATACGGGTGGTCTGCGGTGTGAGCGGCGTTAGATCATAGGTGAGATATGCACAAAT
>JAOBYK011140861.1:0-22819 GCA_025434845.1 Phenganax subtilis | reverse complement strand
ATTTCATAACAAAGAATTTCCCTGAAAAAAATTCCTACTTTGATCACAGAAACTTTGTTAGTGTAAACCAGCCTTAAGGCTACGTGCACACGAGCGCCGTTCTCAACCGTTTCCAAAAACATTTGTGTCTCGTTTATCGTTTTAACGCTTAGTTAACACTTTCCAAGCGAAACTATTTTTAATATGTTAAATTAGCTGCAGCCCTGTCCTAAATTGTTAGTGTTCGCATCTGTTGTCGCGTGAAAACACAAATGAAAACGCTCAAAAACGTTACTGTGTGCGCATAGGTTTACTGAAACTTCTAATTTTTATGTTTGGGTATGTCTTTTGGAATATGTGACGCACAAAAAAACTGACATTTCATTGCTGATGTCGTTCCAGTCCTTACAAACCATTGCACAAACCAATACTTCAGAAGGTGAAAGAAAACTAAATATTTTTGTCACGAGTTCGGCTGGAAAACTAAAAAAGACAATGAACAACATCAATATTACCGTCAAATTTCAGAAAAGCTCATAATTCGGAGAAAAATTTCTAACGTTTTTATTCACCTAAATTCGTGAGGCGTCACGTGGTTTCGAGTTCGCTTGTGTTTCTCATGAGATGATTTTTTCTTGTCATGTTTGACATGACTTTGACTAAAAAATCCACAGAAAAGATCTAATGAAAACAGGTCTAGTACACTTGGGATATTTTATATAAAAGACGTTTAAATCTTGGGAACTAAGTCGTTTGCATGGATAAGTAGTTGATATGAATTTGAAAGTCTACTTTCTCTGCACCTTGCTGCTTGGATGGCATTCGTCGCACTTCTTGGAGAGCGACTTTCGTTGCTCAACTGCTTTTCTCGTTTTGATTTTAAGTAGGAGGAAAGATGAGCATCATGTCTTGACATATTACACCATTAACAGCAAATACTTGCTACAAAATCTATTTAAACCATATTTGTACAAGTTTTGTAATTATTGTTTTCACTTTTTGCCCGCCATGTTGTTTACATTTGCTGCCACCACGCCATCACCATGGATATAGCAATGGATACACGAAAAGTAGTGCACGGGTCATATCCTTCGAATGCAAGTAAACTTTACTAAAAATAAGAAGCGCTCGATGTGCAGTAGACACATGCTTTTTTCATAGTTTTTTTCATTATTAATGTCGTAGAATATTGAGTTATCTGTATTTTAACTACTTTTTAGCAGTTTTTCTTTCATGGAATTTTGTTTCATGGCCATTATACGTCGGTCCATTGATCAGATCCGAGTGAAATAAATGATTGGAGCTCATTGCATCTTAATGGTAAATTAGAGACCTTGCAAGATAGTTTGGAAATTTTCCAGAGACAGAAAGAATTGAAATAAATGAATTGGAACTGTTTTCGCTTCCTGGTGTATGCGTTTTACTGCGAAACCACATTCGAGCCCAGTACTATTCTGTAGTTCCGCTTCTTCTCAAAAAGTAAAAGACATAAAGTATTAGCATTTTTCCAAAACAAACGAAACAAGCCTAGTTTAGCGTCGTTTTTAGAGCTGGTAAATAAAGGATTCGGTTGAACTTGTTTGTAAAATGTCTAAACTAACGACTGAAGAGCCACTTGAAGGTGAAAGTACAGTTCAAGTTGCTGATGGGGAGCCAAAAGATGCCCAAGATTTGACCGGTTTTGTAAGTTTTATAAATGTTTTGTATAAAGTGTATACCTAGTTAATTTTACTACAGAACTTATGAAGTATCCTGAAAATGCGCTAGGTTATTGAGTTCAATGCCTTAGAATGAGTAAAATATAAATATATTGGGAGCATTGTGGCTTTAACTTATATGGGTTAACAAGAAATCTCAATAATTTGATACATAGGTTTGTTATCAACCATTATGCAAGATCCCCTGATCAGTGGCGTCGCCAGACCTAAAAAGGTGGGGGGGACGGTCGGGCCGAACAAAGTAATGACGTCATGAGTGTAACTAATAAACGAAAAAACTAGCAAATTAAAGACGATTGGTAATACTTCATGTTACAAATCTATTATAAGCATTGATTACAAGGTTATTCTGGATTATTTTCTCCAGCAGATATGGATGTTTTAAAGCCTGATCATTGTTAATGTACCCCCCCCCCCTTCTTTTTCCAGCCGATTTGGAAGAATCTGAAAAGTGATATTTAGAAGAATTGGGGGGACATGTCCCCCCCAGTCCCCTCCCTGGTGACGCTACTGCCCCTGATTACCGTGATAAGTAACATTGCCTGGTGTTAGATAGATTAAAGAACAACTTAGGATCCCCTGGGTGCATGCTACTAAATTATTTAACTAAGAAATCGGCAGATAATGTTGTGAAACTTTATACTGAGAAGCAAATTTTTCACATAACGAGACTCAGCTTGATTAGGCAATACCCATTATACTAAAGCATCACTGGAAATGTGGTAACCCTTCACTTGCAAGCTATATCCTCGCTGCACACAAAACACTTACTTTTTCCTCATTTTATAATTTTAGGTTGAAAAGCTTCTTCAACAAATGGTAAAGTGAAGCAGGCAGACCATTTTTGCCAACTAATTAGGACCTGTAAGTGGATAGAAAAGGGATGCCATAGAACCATCCCTTTTCTATCTACTCCTGTACATAAATTAACCAATTTATCAAGTCTAGTGTTTTATTTTGTTCTTAGCAAGAAAAATTTCAAGACATGTCAGACCAGATCATAAACAGAAGTATCCTTTTTCAGCTGAATTTGTGGGAAGTGGTATTTTGCTTATAACATGCGAAATCAACATACTTTAAATAAATTTGGTATACTATAATGTTTGCCTGAAGTTGAAAGTTTTATACTCCATTCAAGTTCTTACAACTTGACAATTCAGGAAAATTTCCATTTTGAACTTTAAAACAGTGATTTTGTCATGGTGGCAAATTTAAAAACTGCTGGAAGAAACATATTAACCATGGTGAATGGTTGGAATAGTTCTACAAAGAACTGTTGGAAATGATTAAGATTAAGACCTTAGACGAACTTAGAAAACTTAAACAACACTATGCATTTCGGCAGACCACTCATCAGGTGTAACGTCTGCTTACTAAACTAAAAATTTTACATGTATTTAGACTAAGGGCAGGAAGTGATGATATTAGTGCATGCTATGGATGAGCCATCAAAAGTAGGGGTGAGCTGATAATCGGAAATTAATCGGAAAAGGCCGATAATTGGTTATTTTTAGACATATCGGTTATTGGCCGATTGCATGGTCATTATCGGCCATGTATCGGCCGTCCAATCAACGTATGTAAGTAGCATCATTTTATAAGAAAATGTGCGGCGTAGTTTGGAACTACTTTAAAGGTTTGGGGTAATGATAAGTCAAAGGTTGACTGTTTAGTGTGAGAAGCAAAAGGATTAAAAACAAATTATTTTTGTGTTATTTTGGTGTCATGCAAAATTTAAGAAGTTATATAAGAAATTCACCAATAAATATTGGTAACAACCGATAAATCAGCCGATCTCATTAAAAATCAAATCAGAGTTTATCGGATCGGTATATTGGTCTTATGCTTGATTGGCTCATTCCTAATCAAAAGACACTCTTGCACTCTTTTGATGGCCCATCCATAGCATGTACTAATATCATCACTTCCTGCCTTTACTATAAATACATGTAAAATTTTTAGTTCAGTAAGCAGATGTTACACCTGATGAGCGGTCTGCCGAAATGCATAGTGTTGTTTAAGCTTTCTAAGTTTGTCGAAGGTCTTAATCTTAATTATTTCCAACAGTTCTTTTTAGAACTATTCCAACCATTCACCATGGTTAATGTTTCTTCCGGCGATTTTGAACTTTCTGTATGTATGGTATCCAAGGCTGGGTTTTGGTGTAAATACCAGGGGAGGTGTGCAGCTGTCTGCTTCTTAGCCCCCTGGGAGATGTTTGGCTAGGCAGGGTAGCCACTTACCTATATGAACATTTTATGAACAGGCTTTGCAATGGCATTCATTTTCAGGGAGGGTGCAAGAAATCTCAGGGGCTGTGCAAAGTACTCCTAAGGGAGGTGTACATTGCCCTGCACCTTCCCTCAAAGTCCAGCTATGATGGTATCCATTGCAAAATCAGAATATTTGTTATTTGCTGAAACTGTTGATGTTTTGTAATAAATGGACCTTGACTATGAACTTGCAGTTGATGATATGGGAGCAAGAATAGATGATCTCGAAAAAAATATTGGTGAACTTATGACTCAGGCAGGAGTGGATGAACCAGAGAAGTGATTTCAAAGCATTTTTGATATGAACTATTTTTATAGTAAGTCTGTCAAATGCATAACAAACAAGTAGGACTTTAAAGACAAAATTGCTAAACTGAAACTTTAGTGGCAAGCCCAAAGCAGGTTTTCCATGTATACTCTGTGTGAGAATAACAATTTTTCAGTAGTCTTAAAGACTAAATTTTGTGGGCGCTGCATAGTAACAGAGAATTAAAGAATGATTGCTTTGAATATGTTTTAATTTACAGATGTTTAATGCTCTTTTTTATTTTAAATACTATAATTTTCTTGACTATACACACACTTCTAAAATCTGCATCTGTTTTTAACAACACAATTACCCACTTCAAGTCTTTTTGTTTAAAATATATTGCTACAATATATAATAAATTAATCTTCATGTGTCTCTTTCAATAAATCTGTGTTTGTCTACTATTTGAGGAAGCCAAGCACCTGCACTACTGGTTAGCTGTCTAAAGATCAAGCCCCAGGTACCAAATACACACTATCATCCTGTGTTAAGCCTGTTTTCCACCACGAGAATTATTTCAAGCAAAAACTGAATGCAGGAATGTGATTGGCTTGCAAATTATTTTGCCACAACAAACTCTTAAGCGAACCAATCACCTTGCTAGATTTCTTTTTCATTCGAACATATTCACGTAGTAGAAAACGAGCCTTAGAGTGAAAACTAGAAGGATGTATGCATAACATAGTAATCATGGCCATACATCATGAATGCAACAGGTTGACCCATGATTAGACCCAGCCAAACCACAACATTGCCATACACGGAGTCTTTTGGAAGGAGGCCTGTCAATATTGCTAACGGGATCTAAAAATCAATTTTAAATTTGTGAAATATGTAAAATAAGGTATTGGTTAGATTTTACTATTTATATAATTTACCTGTCCAACAATTCCGAAGAATGCCCAAACTCTAAACATTTGAAGTGGTATACTGACTAAAAACTATAAGAAAAATATCATGTTCAGTTAAATGCACTACTGATTTTCGACAAGTCTCCTGTAGAACTGTATTATAAATAAAACTTATACACCATCATTTGAGATTTACAATGCTATATTATACAGTTAATTTATTTGACTATAACTACAGAGTACCTCATGAAAAAATGCTGATAGTAAAAATACCAAAACACTTGCTGCTAACTGAGAGTAACCCCGCCTTCGTAGTGGAAAGTAAAGGTGCCTAAAAGTCGAGAGATTAACATTCTTTCAAGCCCAATAGATCATAATTACTACTACTAATGGGATGCTTTAAAAAGACATCATTATACCGTTGTGCCCAACGATGAACAGGAATGTTCCATGTTTTCCAAAACTGTTGAACTGTACTTGAGTTCCTAAATTATAGTTGAAAATTGACTTTGCTTAAGAGCAAAATCCTGTGAAGAAGTTTCAAAAACAAGTTAAGTTGACCTTGCTATAATAATATTTAGCTCAATCAGACCTACCACCAATCTTTGTAAAATGTTCGATCGCCAAATCTCAATATTTCTGCAAGGATGTTGAGAAATGAATGAAAGAAACAGTAGAAAAATAACAGCCACATAAGATGGTTAGGAACCTGGAAATATTCAAGAAACATAGATTAAGCTGGTAAATGATGATAGATTATTCACTAAAAAATTTTATGTAGTTATCATATTGCTGCTTACAGCTAATTTCATTATTCTTTCAACCATACGAGGGTAGTCCATTTCCTAAAAAAGTTTTTGTTTTTAAAATGATGAGTCCCAGTTGATGTTGTTGTTTAAATAATCTGTCCTTTCAACTGCAGATTTATTCTTACTTGAAATGGTTTGAAAGAGTTTGTAATAGTCGGTACCATCCACTAAAAATGTTTAAAAAATTTACATTTGAGTATTTGACTGATGCAAGACTTCGCCAAACCCGTAGGCTAACATACCATCATTCAAACTATTAGAGAAAGATTTGAACAACACAAACCTGCTGCACAATAGCCAGTATAACTCCAATAAGGAATAGCTAAAAAGAGTAAATTATCAAGTTACCTAATTGTAAAATTTTCTTTTGTAAATCATTAAATGCAGCATTTCAAAATTGATTCACGTACACACTCAGCAATTCTTCTTATGAGGAATCGTAATCTAATTTTTTTTGAACGTGGAAAATTCAACTCATAACATAACGTTGGTGCCATTAGAAAATAATATAAGTCTAGAAATAGAACTAAAGTCGTAAAGAAGCACAACAACACATAAAGATCTTGAGTTTGACTATCAATCTAAACGTGGTACGCCAATTATGATGATCTGAATTGTAGCTCACCTGTCTGAGTTAGGTTTTCAGGATACTTGACTAATGTTAATGTATGAGTGCCACCATTTTTTATTTTGTCTAGAAGGTCAGAAGTTTATAGTTAATTACATTTACTCAGGACGTTAAGGGCGGATGCCAACTAACATTTTGCTAATTTAGTGACAAACTTATAAGCTCACCTTTGCCATTGTCATCATCATTAGATGATACCAAAGGAGGAGGATTGCTCATACTGCCTTCTCTCAGCCATTTATTTACGGAGATATATGAAATGTATTTCAGCCAGAGAATTGTGTACCAGATCAAGGCAATGCTGGAATACCCTATAAAATCAACACTTGCTACTAGTATGGCAGTCAGAACTTGTATTTTTTGCCTTCATAGTTAAGCTTCTATGACTCACATCTATTGGTTTGATTTCTGCAGTGTGGTAGATTGACTGACTATGACAAATGACAACTTACATGGGGGAGGTTGAAACATGAGGACAATGCCAGCAGGAATTATCAGCAGACTGGCCAGGTTTACTGTATGAATAATACTTCCAAGTGTTATGAGCTTGCCCTACAGAAATAGAGATAGTCAAGTTTTGTAAAGCTTCCCACAAGTTATGAGGTTTAGAATTTAGCAATTGATGTCAAGTAGTCTGGAATACCTAAGAGGATTGAAATCTGTGAACCAATCTTAAAGAGGAATTACAGCTACAGCAGTTTACAATCAAGTGAACAAATTTAACATACCTTCGCCATTAATTTTTCAACAATGAACATGAGTTGAATGTTTATATTTGAAGCTGAGAGGAAAAATCATTTCAGTATGTTATGAATATGCTGTGAGTTAGCAGCTAAGGCTTCAATGAATACTGATTGCAGTATGGGTGTTAGCCAGAAGTAAACAAATCCGCATTTAACTGAAATTGGAAAAGTTTGCCTAAGTGTGTAACAAGTCTCACATTTCTCTGTGGGTCTCTCTGGTAATCAGGAAAACCATGTTTAACGTGAAAGTTTTGACTGTAGCTAACAGTACAGTACTAACCGTAACAGTACTTTGAAATAAGCTATTTACAGTAAGATATTGAATGTTACCGAGGACTAAGCAAGAGCATGGCCATTTATGAGGATGTGCAAGGAAAATTGCTATCCCAGGCAAAGGATCAAAAAGTATTCCATATCTAAAGAATAAATAGAGTATATTCAAGTCAAAGTTTTTTTAAAAAGTTTTTAAAAATCATATAGGAAAAATTCAAGTAAAATATATCGTACTTCAACAAGTTGTCCAAAGCCAACCGAAAACTTGACAAAATCTGTTGTTAAACAGAACAAAGTTTTTTCTATGAAACTAGGGTAATAAGATTGTAAGGATTCCCTTTGAAGGAAAAATCATTTAGAGTTGGAAAGAATAAAGGAATGGAGCACATTCCATCTCAACGTTGGTGAATATAAAAATTTGTATTTACAGCAGTTATGGACAAATGGATTTATGGATTTATGGACTTTTTAGTTTCTCCAAGGGATAATAGTACGCCCTTTCTAAGACAGCCCCCAAACGTAAACAAACCAGCATACTATTATCGTTCCTTCTCAACTGTGCTGATTGTGCTCGATCATGGTATAGCTGAGGTCGTATAATATTATGCTTTGTGCCTCAAAAACAGGCATAGGTTTGTTTGTCCCTGCTATCGATTGCAGTAATCACAAATGACATGTCAAACAAGATTTATTGGATCTCAATTGAGTAATATTACGTTTTGCCATCAGGATTTGCAAACTATATCATAGTCTACAGGCTTCAAAAATTTTACACAATTTCATTCGAATTTGATAATTTAAAGTACTTTTATACTTCTCTCCTTACCAACAGAACAATACAATTATTTAGCAGGCCTCGATAATTTTGAAAGCCACTGCTAAAACTAAACAGGGATTCTGTATTGCTGTGAACTCTGCGAAAAAAACATATAGAAGAAAAATATAAAAACTGAATCACGGTACTAAAGTAAGGGCGTGCTGGCTTGCATGGCAATGTGACAAAGTACGAAGTGGTACAAAGTTTAAACACCTTTTGTCGTAATCAGACTTCAGTGCTTTTTTGTTTACTTCGTTTTCTTGGCTTTTTGAACCTATTTCTTTGTTTCTTTTGCGAGGTTTTCCCTGCGTAGACATTGTCTAGATATCGTATTTTGCTGAGGAAATGTACCACAGGGAAAATCACCATTCAAAAATTACGAACGTCTATTTTCATATGGAACACTATCGAACCACTTGGAAATTATTTATACTTTGTTATTTTTACGTAAACTTTAGAAGCGGAAGTGACTTCGATCTTCTCTCCACGTGCTAGCTAACACGTGAACAGCACATTTGTTCCTCTGGCCTGAGGCGTCGGTTGCCTTGCCTGTTCTTAGAATACGCACTGGCGCTCTCAACTCCCATGGGAGACTTGTAGTTTGTACGCGGACTGAATTGACTAAATTTTTGCAAAACAATATATACAGGAAAACCACGCAACAACGAAGATCTCCAAGACGTACTGTTTTAGTTGTGGAAGAATTTAACCAGACGTGATAAGTTTACTGAAAAGCTTGGTTATGGTTCCAAAGTCGGTTCCAGAACTTATTAATGCCCTAGCTGTTACAAAGCATATATTTGAAAATGTTTAACCTTTTGTTGTTTGTGAATATTTTGGCGTCTTCACTTGCGCTTGTTTTCTTGCCCGTTATGAAATATTGACGAGTTGTTTTTAGTTTTATAATATGATTTTCTGGACGCGAAATATTTTCTTGGATGTCTTGAATTCCGTAACGCATACATGTCAAGTTCAGATCTACCATATTGACGACGGACGTTCGCTAATACTAGCAATTTCGAGGCTTTTATAGACACAGAGGATTTGCATCTCACATGTGATAAGAGGCAGTCTTGCACGTGATGGGTGCGCACTAGGTGCGTGCCTGGTGCGTGCGTGCGTGCGTGCGTGCGTGCGTGTAAACTCATTAATCATTAATATTTTTGCGTTTTGTTTCACATGTTTTACATAAAGTAGTTCTGGTCGCTGTGAAGCAAAGTACTGTGTGTTCACGTTATTGTATTTTGAAAAATGAAAAGTTAAAAATAATGTAGAAACCATGTGGAATTTTTAGTAATTTTTTTCTAACATTTTGCTGTTTTGTTGAACAAATATTTCTCCAAATGGGAAAGAAACACAAGAAGCATCACAAGAAAACCGTTGAGTCAAAAGGTAGGCAAATTTTCTTAAAAGCTACATCACGAATTCTACAGAACAAATTTCAAATGTAAATATTTTTGTCAAAAAGGGTATTGAATGTATATGCTGGGGTATTAGGTTGGATTGCTAGTCAAAGGCTTGATTTTTTAGACAAATCCGAAGAGCCACCAATCAAACTAGTATTAAAGGTTGGAGCTCATGCAGAAAAGTCAGCTGCAGAACAGAAAGTGAAGGAACGTGAAGAACCAGGTGATGTTCAACGAGGGCGAGAACACTCTAGCAAGAAGAAAAAGAAAAAGCGATCCTCTTCGAAAGATCGCAAGAAAAGAAAACACGCCGAGGGAGTGGAAGATCAAGTGCGTTTTACTTTGACATGTTGACTTCAAGTCTCACATTTGATGAGAAAAGTTGTCTGGCATGGGACCAAATATAACCATTTTATATCATGTTTTACAGCTGGGGCCAGTTGTATAAAACTGTCGTTAAGCTTAACTGCACGAATATCAACCAACCAGAATCACGTTTTCCTATTCAAGGTTTAACTATTTTTTAACTACAAAATCGTAGTTGAAACGTAGTTAAATGTTTTAAACAACCTTCCCCTGAAGGATATTATCTGGCATAAGATCTAATGGATCTTAACTGAATAATGTTTTTAATTGAATTCTAGGGCGCTGATTCTTCTTCGGCTGTTGAAAATCAAGAGAGACCGAAGAAAAAAGCAAGGGTTGAAGAACGAAAGAGCAATGTTGAGAAACAAGTTATTCCTAAAATTCACATTAAACCTATTGAACCTCCAAAGTAAGCTTAAATCTTAGAGACACTAATTAATCATGATTAATGATGAAATTGAAGTAAGTATTTTCAACTGTCTTGTTTTAGGATTAGAGAAAGTAAACGACCAAAAATACAGGGTAGGTACATTATAACACAATGCTCCTCAATAAAATGATGGTGGCTTGTCAATTTTAAGAGAATTGGTTGCAGTTCTAAATTATTTAAAGTAACAGTAGATATATTGGCTAAACTGGATCAAACTACAGATAAATAGTTGTCTGATTCACAGTGTTTCAGACTTCAAGGCAGTACATAGCTTTTGGTGTTTTCATCACATATAAAAATCATATATGCAGAGGATCCTGATAAATTTGATATGCAGCCATTTTTTTAAATTCTATTCCCCTTCCCCCATCGCTTATGGAGGAAACTACTTATTGTGTATTCTGAATACAGCTACCATAATGCTTTTTGGATGAGTAATGGCATAGCATTCAAGAAAACCCCAAAGCATCATGGTAGTTTTCTTCAGAATACCTAAAATATGGAGCCAGCTATTGTAGAGACTCATTCTAGCTAGCGGAAAACCTTCACATGAAAAAGTTGGCCAGAAGCAGTCAACTGGTCGATTTTTGTTTTTATGTTCTGGCATGATCATTGTATCTATTACTGAACAGAAAATGACTATATAGTTTATTTACTTATTTGATAACTTTGCCATATGAGCTAACCACAACAGGTTATGCCAATTACTGTGGTTCCTGGACAGACACACAGTCAAACGGACAGACAGACAAACAGAAATCTGTTACAATGGTAATCTGTTTGTTTAAATAAAAAATGAGCATAAAAATATGCAAGAAAAAAAGTTTCCATTTATGAAAAAATCCAAAGAAGATTTGTGCAAACAGGAAAAATTCTACTGGCTGATGTCATTCTTGCATCTGTGCAGTAATGGTCCGCTGCTCTCAACCAATCAAAATGTGTAAAGCACTTTGACTATTAATCTATTATATTATGTTATTTTGTAGCAATTCAAGATGAAGAACCCACACCAGTAATATTATGCCTTGCTAACCTACACCAAACTTTACAAAGGTTGGTAAAACTTTGTTTACAGTCATATTTTTTTCTACCTTTGCTTCTTGATAAGTCATTGTTTAGCCATGTATTTTTCATATTGAATATTTTTAGGAAAGATGTGAATGGTTTTTTTGCTTACCCAGTCAATGATGTTATTGCTCCAGGCTATTCTAGTATCATTCCAAACCCTATGGATTTCAACACAATGAAATACAAGATTGATACACATATATATGTGTGTCTTGAAGAATTCAGGGTAAGAATTGCTTTTTATAGAGCCGAATACTGTCTTAGCAGCTGGTTGAACATAGCCTGTTGAGGTTATGTATAGGTAATAGTATGGTATCGAGTGCAATTTGGAAAAGCGATGCACGAGTGAGTTTTTCAAATACTATCAAAATTGCATGAGTCTGAAGGACGAGTGCAATTTGAAGTCTTTGAAAAACTCACGAGTGTATGTTTTTCCAAATTACACGAGAAAGCATACTATTACTTATTGAGGCTGTAACAATAACATACAGTTCTCCATTTTTTCGGGCAAAAGTGTTCTGCCAAAGTTTTCAAGAACAATGCACACTCAGCTCTCATTCCACCTTCTATTCCAAACACAAAGGGCGAGGAAAATCCATGTTCTTCAAAAACTACTGTCTCTTCTCATGTCTTACAAATCTTTCAAATCCAGTTTACACTGTGATCAAAGTAGGAATTTTTCACAGGGAAATTCTATGTTCAGAAAAATTTGGAAAAAATATCAGAGTGAAGTAGCTTGGTGTTGAGCACTAGTGTATTAGTTCCCTTAAATATTTTTAGCAAATCCTTGAAAACTTAGAATTTACCTGTTTGAAATTTCTGCTTTGATCACAGCAACTTTGACAATGTAAACCGGGCCTTATATATCTTAAACCTGTTGTTATATGCATAATCATTGTATTCAGTTAAAAAACTTTTAGTTTTTTAGTATGAGTAGTGTCTTACTATGATTTCTATCGAGCTTATCCACCGTTTACGCTGAACAAGCTTAGTACAATCGAGCCACGTGGAGAGTCTACTACTAATTTAACTTTTTAGGATGATTTCAACTTGATGTGTAACAATGCAATGATCTACAATACTGCAGAGACCGTCTATTTCAAGGCTGCAAAGAAATTACAACAAATAGGAGCGAAAATGATGAGTACTGTAAGTACAAGTATATTAATGATTTTCAACAGTGGCAGACACTTGGGCGGGGGGGGGGGGGCTAGGGGGCTTGAGCCCCCCAATTGCTTGGAAAGAATGCACCAAATAACAAAAATTACAGCCATTTGATGAAGTTGCTATATTAATATTTGAAGTCTGTATTATATTTACGCTCAGACTACACAGTATACATGTAAATTAACCAACACAAATTTTGACACAATTTTTCTGTTAGCATATGTGTTGGCCTCAGCCCCCCCCCCCCCCAATATTTTGTGAAGTGTTCGCCACTGATTTTCAATGAAGAATTCTTGCAGTTCTGATGCACTTGGTCACAGATTAGAGACTAACAGATGTCCGAATTAGGCTTCAAGCCTATGATTTTGGCATAAGTGGCCGCCCTTTAATGCCTTTCTGTAGGGCACTTGCTAGGATAATGGCCACCATGAAAATCGCAGGAAAGTCGACTTACGCAATTTTGGGGCAGTCGGACATCTGTTATGTCTCTAATCTGTGACTTGGTCTCGTCAAATCTGGAGCTTCTGATCAGATTAAATAAAACACGATAACAGTTACTACTGTAGCTATAATAGTATATGTTTTTAGTCCTTCTTTTTCTTGTAAATCCTGCTTGTATGTTTCTAGGAGAAGTTTCGTAATTTGTATCGTGCAATGGGTTTGGCTCCACCTGATCATGCTGTGTACAAAAAATACGATGAGAAATCTTCCGAAGAACTTATAGATGTGGATACTGTCGATGGCTTTTCCACACCATTGCTTCCAAGTGCAAGAAAACGAGAAAATAAAACAAGGTTAGCTTGTTAAAAAAGTTTCACACCAGCGAAATATGGTGGTCAGTTGTCTATTGCGACTTGCACTTTGAGATTACCGCGGTTCAAATCTTGCTTAGCCACTCGTCATTTCGGGACTTGCAATAATCTTTTTGTATAGAGTAATTTACGGTCGATATTTCAGAAAGCGCAACACGGTTGGTCAAAGGATTCAAAATAAAGCCGAACAGGCTGCTCGTAATGCGGCTGAAAAGTTAGCGAAAAAGTATCCTAACAGCAACGTAAGTTTAAATCGATACACTGTTTTAATCGAAAATACTTTGCGGCGCGAGATTGTATGTATCTATGTATTTTATATTAAATTTGACATCTGAAGTTAAACAGGCCTAATTCGCTGCAGTATAGCAGAGCCTGAGATTTTTCAATGTAGGCTGTTTAAGCTTGATTTTTGTTGATAACATTGTCTGTTATGATAGATTGGTTTTCTCCGTAAAGACGCGAATGGTAACACAACTTTAGCCATTCTGAACCCATGTTCAGTTGACGGTAAGCAGTTTATTTCACTGCGTCTGAATAAAAAGCATATCAGTAAGCCTTAAAGTGCAGTGAATTCAATTGCTAGTTAAATTTATACCCTTACAAGAACAAGCAAATCGAACTTCTTATCACTTGTTTGTGTATTTTTCATCCGATAAAACGCGACTACACGCAGAATGAAAAGTGTTAAAATCCACTTTCTCGGCATGATTATTGCAAATTAACCGCCATCTAATGTTGTTCGACAGTGTTTAATGAAATGTACATTGCTATATTTTGTTTTCTACAGTGCCTCAATCATTGCCAGTGAATCTGGGTTCAGTCACTGGCAAACTAACTACTGGAAGTCTGTCAAGCTCTGTGTTTCATGAAGACAAGAAAAATAAATGTTCACCAGGTTAATGAATTGGGAAAAAATATTTTTGGTCAAACATGAGACAGTCGACTCCACAAAATGTTGGTTTGCGTAGGTTTTTCTGATTTTATTTTATGTTGTTATTTTAGTGAACTATCTAAAATATGGACCGTTCAGTTCATTTTCGCCATTATTCGACTCTTCCATGGCAACGCTGACGAAAGAGGATTCTGACTTACTTTACAGTACATATGGGGATAGTACGGGAACTTACTATGCACAGAGGTACATGCTTGTATGAACTCTATTACACCCAAAGAGCACTTTTAGGGATAAGTAATAACAGCCCCCCCCCCCGCCAATTTCGATATCTGAGCGATATCATCGTCGATGATGTAGCTTCAACTTTAAATCCAATTCAGCAAAATGTCATGAAGTATTGAGGCTTCCATAGGCTGAGTTTGCGCAAAATTGGAAGCGAATGCTTGCCAATGTGAAATGCATTAAATTATTCTTATTTTTGCATCAGTCTGTACCGTTTTGGCTGGGCATGAGAAGTCCAGGCGTTAAACTAGACTTGCGTAACTTCTATTATGTTTCTGTCTGTGATATTTGTAGTCTTCAAGCGTTTGTGAAGGACAATCTTTTTGCAAAAGATTATGTTGATCGCGTGCTAGATGTACTTACAGACGGCGCTCATTCAAAGCTCATGGAGAAACTGCAAAAAGTAAGCAATTTCCATATAGATACTAATCCGATTTTAACAGCGTGGAATTGGTTTCAAGTTAGCTTTAAACGTGAGACGTTTTTGTTTCAGCAACTGGAAGAGGAAGAGAAGAAAGAACGCGAGAAACTCAAAGAGAAGGAAATCAAAAGAAAACTAATAAAAAAAGAAAGCGAAGTAAGACATATGACTATACAATAAATGTAATTAAGTACCGTTACTCTCTTTCAAAAAACACTCCCCTCGAATAAACATCCTCCTTCGAATGAACGCCTCCTTTCGAATAAACGCCTTCTCGCGATTTCACGTTTACCATATTTGTTCGAACTAGCGCCGCCCTCGAATAAGCGCTGCATTTAGAGCAAAAAAGTTAATAAGCGCCACCTTCAAATAAGCGCCGCTATCCCAGTGCGGTGCTTATTCGAATAATTTCTTGTTTAGTCAAAGCAAGTCCAAGCATGTCAATTTCACTTTCAACTATTGTATCCTAATTACCTAGGTTGTCAGCGAAAAAAAAGCAGTTTCAGAAATATCAGGTTTGTTGAACGAGAACATATTACGCCAAAGTTATATTTATTCCTTAGTTTATTTGTTCATGATGTAAAATGGAGGCTTACGATAAGTCAACTTATTTCACGAATGATTTAAAATTTTTCGTCTGGTTGCTTTGCATCTTGATTTTGGTGTAGCTGTTAGTTAACCTGGCTGTTTGCTTTTATACTTTAAAGCTTTTGATCTTGATGCCTTGCTATCGCTGGAAAAAGAGGGCATTGATATGTCATTTTTGAAAACAAGCGAAGCAACAGTTACAGGTATACAGTTACACTGTATTATATTATCCAGTTGAACCTGGATATAACGGCCCTTCGGCCTTCGTCGAAATGATATCTGAGAATAGTTGTAGGTAAACACGCTCATCACATTTCATGAGGTGTTTCTTCTGTTCAAGTGATCTGTGTTCGGTCAACAGTAAAAGCAAACAAAACAGTTTATAACTACACTGTGTTACATTTACTAATTGATTGCTCAGTATCGCTACCCTCTGCTCAAAACTTCTTTTTAGCAAAGTTGTTCTTCAGCCTTTTGATAAAAAACGAATCGCTTCAAAACGAATACCTGCACGCCTCCGTGGAGTATTTTTGTTCATCCTGTATTATGCTGCCATTTTTTAAAATCCCAAGGCTGACTGTTATATTCAGGTTCATCTTTAGCAGTGTATTTAGGGGTTGATTACATGCGCCGGGCTAGCCCGGTTAACTGGGTTGAGTTTTGTCACGAAAATATTTCCTGGTTATCAAAATAGTATTTGAATTAAGTCAGTGGCAGCCTTGTGCCTAGTGCATTCGGAATGTTATTTCCAATGTTATTTTACACAAACTTTGAAGCGGCAATAAGATGCAAAAGAAACATTTCAGCCCGGTTAACCGGGCTAGCCCGGCTCATGTAATCAGCCCCTTAGTTTATATACCACAATGTTTGAAAATTTATTGTAACTTATATGTTCATCTGCATATCTACTTTTGCCTCAATGTGATTGTTTATGCTGTCTGCTTGCAGAAACGACAGTCAAATCAGAAGATATTAAGTAAGTTGTACTGGACGATAATTTTTACCACGCTTTTCTCGGAGAAAATTTTATAGAAATCAAGAACTACTCTTTTGAATATACTATTTGTCTTTGTATTGTAAAAGATAAAATTTATGTCTCATATAAGATTTTGTGGAAACACCAAAAAAGTCAGTTTACTAGTTAACGTGAAATAATAGCTTCCAATTTTTGGACGCTGACTATAGAGATTTGCAAACGAATTTGGACAAGACAGCTGATCTCATTACAAAACTAGATGAAGTGCAGTCGCAAAGACTAAGTGAAATTAGTAAAGATGCGAGTGGAGCCACGCCAAAGACTGCTTTGACACCGTCGGAAAACGAACAACAAATAGGTAGGGCTATCATGGAAACACCATGTTACGCGGCGCAATTTTCCTTGCAACTTGCAATGCAATTCTTCTTTCCTGAGATGTAAAACCGGAAGACACGAGATTTCTACACTCTGCTGAATCTGCGGATGTTTTTGAAACACTCGTGCTATTTAGCATCTCTCAAAGTAACAACTGAATTGCAAGTTGCAGGAAAATTGCATCGTGTAACATAGGCTTTAGTTTTTTCTACCATTTTTACAGTGTGTGTAAGAAAGGTAAATAATTGCAAATACAAATTAGCTACGTGTTCGTGCAACCTTTTCTGAATTCACAGGATTAAAACTTCCTGTTAATATTCCCACGCTTTAAGCATTTTTTCTATTCTAATTTGAATTCTCATTAGAATTCTGTTGTGGCCTAATTGGAATTGGAATTTTTATACACCTGGTATATCGGGCAATATTACTTGTTCACCCGTTGGGTAGCAATGCATCCCTGTGCACTATACATTGGCCTGTGCAACTCCAGGCGTTGTTTAGCTCTGTCTAAGGCCGGGAAAAATTGCTGTCAAAAAAGAGTCTTATATTTGTTTTGTTTATTTAAAGCTGAAAAAGTTGCCGAAGAATTGGCAAGTTTAACTTCGAAGGTATGATTTCTTTATTTGTTATCTTTCTCGCGAATGGTGCATAAATTTCAGATATTATATTCTGACCTTCTAAGAGCGAGGAAATCAAATTTTTTCGCCTTGTTTATGTGTTTTTACCACATACAAGACTGCGTCGAATCCAGACGATGTGAAATCACGGAAAAAAACTGGAACTAGCAGTCGAATAAATATCGGTTGTTCGTTTAAAAACAGATGTTGTCTTACGAAGGACGTTGCATTTTGTTCCCAAATTTGCAATGGACTTGTCTTTCTCGCCATCAAACATATTTATCTACAATCTTGGACAAAACACTTGAGAATAATTCTCGCAATTTGGCCCATCAAACTAAAATATTTACCCAAACTTAAGCCCCCCCTCCCCCCAGCACAATGTTGAAAAGAACCCTAAAACCGTTTCCTGCAGATCACTATGCTTCAGTCTCAACATTGAATAGGAGGGAGGGAGGAGTTGAACGTACTACATACGATATCGAGGGAAATATTACAAATGGTTTCGAAATTAGGCCATTTTCTTTGCATTTCTCAACAGGTTTTGTCCAAGATTGTAGTTTCGACTAATTTCGTGAAGGGAATGAAATGAAAAAAAGAAGTGATTAATATTCAACAAAATGGTTTTCTACTCTGCTACTCGTGCCACTTTTTTTGCTCACGGTCAGATCACCTGGAATATACTTAAATTGGAAAAATTCGTGACCCTTAGTAAATAATCCTGAAATTTTGTAGGTGAAACCTAAGGACGTGGTTGATACCGAAAGTGTACGTAAAGCTGCAGGTGTTGGTGACGTATCAAATTCCTTACCTAAGGAAAATTATCAAGATGAAATGGAAGTTCAATTGGCTGCTGAAGCTATAGAGACTGTGTTTAATGATGCTACTACCATGGAAGATTTGGATAAAGGTACAGAATTGTTATCTTTTTGATAAGAAGAAAGTCTATTATGTCTTTATCATTATGGATTGTAGACATGTATAATATTTGAGTCACTTAATTGAGCAGAATTGCAATGTGTCTTTCTTTTCGTGCAAAAATTTTATCCTCACTGATTTTCAATGCGTATATCAAGGTCAGGGATTGTACATATTTATGGAAAGAATTTCAATAAATATTTTTGCACAAAAGTTTCATTTTCATGCATTTGAAATACTTGGATATCAAGGTCAGGGATTGTACATATTTATTATATTTAAGTCATTTAAAGAAGTTAATTTTGGATAGACGCACAGACATCGCAGAACATCAACACGAAAAATCAAGTTACCCAGTGGCAGATACTTGGGGGGGGGAGGGCTTGAGCTCTTCCAATAATTTCGAGAGAATGTCCCAAATAACAGCCATTTAATGTACCTACCATATTCATTTTGAATTCTGTTATTATATTTACACTCAGATGCATGGCAAAGTGTACATATACATTAACGAAAACAAGTTTTGCGACAATTTTCCGTTAGCATACTGCAGTATATCTTTAAAATTTGGCCTCGCCCCCCCCCCCCCTCAACATTTAGTGAAGTGTCCGCCATTGAAGCCGCCTGCACACGTTACAAGAAACCCGTGAAGTCTCAACCTCTCTATTTACTTTTTTTAGCCCTTCAGGTAGCGCTCCAGGGGTCTTACAGATCAGTGTAAAAATCTATCATCTTTCTTGTAGTTATATGCGAGGCAGCTCGTGAAGTCGAAGATGCTATGGGTCTGGACGTATTGGATGAACTAACCGCGTCATTGGATGACGTGAAACGCATGGATGGTTTGTGAAATGATTTTTATTGTCAATATATGGTATGTTTATTTATCTGTAAAATTTTTTTAACTGTAATCCATGGCATTGCCTATAGGCGATTTTAAAACCCACCATTTGGTTTTGGCTGCAACTCGTATACGTACTTGCTTTTTTAGAGTACTCTCACAAGTAATAACTCGAATTCCTTATCAAAAAGCACAAAGTTCCTCAGATTTTGAAAACGTTGCTTATGCCAATTCCTTAAAAAAACCTGAACATTTTCCAAAATTCTTATTGCTGAAGATAATTGTTATTATGCACTCAAATAAGGCCATGCTATCTTCATACACGCAGATATTGAGAAACTGAAATCATTCAACCTCATATGCTGTGGTCGATTATACTGTGGCATATTTAACTGAAATACACCGGTGATTTTGTCGATCTCGATTCGTTAGGATCGATTTTGCACTTTAGAAGTTCGCGCTTTATTTGCAAAATATCCCCAATAGCCTCGTCTTGATGCTTCGACAATCATTCACTCAATCAGTCAAAAAAAATTGATTTAAACACGGTAAAATCCTCAGATTAATACAGATGATATCTATATGTGAGGTAGTTGAAAAAAATATATAATTACACCATGATTATAATAGTAATTATAATAATAATGATAATAGTGGTTTAATACGGCACCATTCACATATCTGTACATACTTATTAAAAATATAACAAAAATATTTTAAAATCATCCGTTCACTTCTTTGCAAGATTATCATGCAGGAGTCTGTCATGCAGAGCTATTTTAATCATAATATTCATCTATTGCTTTTTTGAAGTGCAAAAGTGATAGAAGTTTTCGTACAGTGAATATGGATGGATGTATTTGACCCTTTTACACGACGTTCAAAGCTTTTGGCTTTGTTTTTGTATATAATCTCTGTAAATGAGGAGTATATATTTAATTTATGTTGATACGTCCGCCATTTTATACCATTTAGAGGCATAAAATCAAAGCTTTTGCAGAGACTTCTACTTCAGATAGTTGCGCGAATATTTTGTGTCCTTTATCTTGGTAATGTTTATAAAACACTTCAGCAATTACTTGCATACCATAGCGTTGAATGCAAAAATTTGCAAGCCTTTGTGAAGTCACGAGCGCATACATCAAGGGATGGTCGTTTACGTGTCTTGCTCGAAGGGTATCGCTTAGGTTTTCCACGACTCCAAGAGCGCGATATTTCGGATGCGTTGCAGTATGCGAAATGAATATAATTGGGCGAATTAACGCGTAGTCGTGGATAATTGGTTTCGCTTTCTCGTGAACTGTTTTCATGAGATTCAATCCAGTTTGGCAAAGCGGATCACCGTTTGATTCGCCTTTGTATACATCGCCAGTGTATTTTTCAGCAAACATGACGCTCACCAGTTTCGTTGGGTCTTTCTCTCGCACGGCTACAAAGCTTAAGCCCTGTTCGATTTTTCGCGACATGGATTCATCGCAAAAAAGACTTTTAAATCGTTCTTCCATTAGCGGTATTCTGGCGTGTGGCGGATGCGCGGGAAAATAGAATTCTCCAAGAACGTTTATTATTGGCTCATTATTAACGACGAATGCTCGAGCGAGGAGATTTCGAATTTGGTTCAAATCGTGACGTTCATCCATAACTTGTAGAGTAATCTCTTCCGGAAGTTGCCTGCTCTTTGCGCTTTGATCCAAGAGAGCCTGAACTGAGCTGGAACTCCGCTGGAAAAGAGTTTTCGCCATGCTAGCACGACTTACCACCTGCGAAAATTTGGAAACCATTTTTTGACACCAAAGCAGAGTTGTATCAACTTGGTTAGCAGAACAATGCTATGGTTAATGATTGCTGTGCGTTGGGTAAACATCGAGAACACTTTAACAGCATGAGTCTCACGCAAAGCTATTTAATGGAAGGTCAACAAAGAAACTGCTGTGAAAAGCAGCATTTCGTTAACTGCTCCCCTCTGCATAACTGTTGTGCTAGTGCCCACTATACCGGAGCGATCGTGTGATGTAATAACAAAACAATTGCGAGAATTAGCTGCGATTTCGTTGAGGAAAACTGCAAGAGGAACTATATCGCTCAGTTGTTGCAATAAATGCACTGTTAGTCAATGTTGGCAATTACAATCAATGAATTAATGTCAGTACTCTTAATTATCAAATAGCAGGACCTTTGAGGAACAATTCACATTGCTCGTGGGGCTTCAGTGGCGAAGTCGCTAGAACAAGCACCTTTCACGCATAAAAAAGTGGATTTCTATTCTGAGTACATATGAAAAGAGGTCGCCAACTGCTCCGCCGAAGGTCTTAGGTTTTCTCCGGGCACTCCGGTTTTCTCCTGCAGGGAAAGTTGACAGGGTGGGCTAGGATGAACAGGTTAGGAAAGTAATTATTGATTGTTGTAAAAATAAATGGTGTAGGGAATCTACTGTATACATTAGAAAAACATTGTAAATGGTTGTGTAATTCAGCTGATATTGCGAGATAACTATTTGTAAACCATCTATCTATCAATCTATCCTGCTAAGAGAATTGAGCTAGTGAAAAGTAAAAATGCCTAGGCAAACTAGAGTAAAGTATGGAACCCTTATTGGATGATTTTCCGTTTATGCGTTCATGACTATTGTCAATGTTTTTGGTCATGTGTGAGCATCCATTAATTGTTGAAGTAAAACACGGCCAAGGATCTGGGACTGCACAGTTGCAAATGAGAGAAGTTGTAATTACTATTATGATTGTCAATCATTATGCAGGATAAAAACATCAGTATTTAAAAGTGTATACAAAAGATTAAAAAAATGCAGCACTGCTATTCCTGTTTGTCCTGTTTTAGACTGTGAGATTCAGAACTCGGTGCGCAACAAAAATAGCGAAACGTTTTCCTTGCTAAGTTTCAAGTTTACTTGTTCATGAGCATGGGATACTTTTCTGTTATTCTCGATACTTTCCCAAAATCGGGAAACCCTTTATTGTTCCCATCCGTGTTCCAGTCACTTGCTGGTTTACTACCCACATTCTGAAATAATGCAGCAATATGTAGTTTTGTGGGTATTTAAACGTCGTAATATGTATTAGCGCTTGCTGTTACTAAGAAAGTTTTTTGACAAACCCATTTTTGTTAGTCTGCGAAAGGAATACAAAAAAATATTTCGCCCGCCATCTTGAATTACATCAAGATGTAATCAGTGAAATGTATATAATCTGGAACGCTAACTACGCCGCCATTTTTGAAGCCAAGATGGCGGAAATTGAAGCCT